>PVIJ01004732.1:0-113281 GCA_004024925.1 Scalopus aquaticus | reverse complement strand
AAAAAAAGCCTAGAGCCAAAATTAGAATTTGACTGTCATATTCGTGTTGAGCACATACAAATTGATAGGAAATGACTAATTTTATTTCAGTAACATAACTTTTGTAAGAATTTGCTGACCAGTGTTATCTAATAAACTCTGTCTATCATTGAGACTTTATTTTCAGTTAACATAATATATAAGCTTCACTATACACTGGAGAAGTCTTTTAATTTATGGGGGCAGTCAGGAAAATGCCTTTTCCTTAGGTTTTAAAAAGATTGGCTTCTCTCTGAGAATAAGTGTTTTTTTTCTGGAGAGTCAGGATGTTCTCTGCTCACTACAACTCACCACAGTGGAAGTGCCTGGAAGAAGTGCTCCCTGCAGTGTTGCATGAGTCACTATAGAGTTACGTGATGGATGGCGCTTAGCGAGGGAGATAAGATGGAGGAAAACTGATGAATGCAAATGTAAGCCCAACTCCAGAGGAGGCAGAACTTTCTAAAGGCGGTATGGAGGCTTGTCTGCAGAGCACTGAAGAGAAAGGTCCTCTCAAAGGGAAGGTCTGGGAGATAAGAATAAGACTTGGGATGCACTTGTGCACCCCTCCCCCCCCATGATGGGTGACATGAAGGGCTTTTCTTATGGACTGTGGTTTAGGCAATATCCGGTATTCACTTTAAAATTATTTCCTTCATCTGTTGCGATTTCCCTTCTTGTAGGTCCATGGATCCCCAAGGATATATGGATAGAATTTAGAGGGTCCCTCAACTTGAGTAAGAAAAAAATTACATTCCTATGTTAACTAACCGCTAACCTAAAATGTAGTGCTTCATTTAAATATGATTATAGGGAAGAATCTGTAACAGTGCAATCCACAAAGGGGAGGTTCCAGGTTCCCTGTCCCACCTAAGGAAGTGGGGGCTGAGCAGTCTGGGGCAGCTAAAGAGAACCTGGCTGGGAAAGAGAAGACTGGAAGAAGACGTGAGGAGCACATGGAATAGGGAAGACATGTGAAGAAGCAGTCACATTTGCTTTCTCAGCCTTGGACTTGTACCAGGGACCTGGGGGACATGGAAGGAGACCCTTGAAAGAGACAGAGACGTGGGTGACAGACCCACGGGCGCCTGACCATGGCAGCCTTTATCTTGACCTGTATTTTGATTTGGCTCTTTTCCTTCCAGACTTGCCTGGCCCCTTCTGCCCCTTTCCTATGGCCCCCACCAGAAGGTGCCTTAGGCTTGTGGCAGGCTTTCGGGCCTCAGTGGCCCCACTTTGGGTCATCCCTGTTTAGCTGGGCATTTACCCATGACGGGATGGGTAACTCCGGGTGTTTCATGGGGAAACTATTTTAACTATATTCTTTCTCTTCTATTACATATCAATTGTATTAAAGTTCTTTTCTACTGAAGGTCTAATGCTCTAAGAATATGCTTTATCTTCATGCAATGGATGGCAGAACCCATTTAAAGCAGGTATGTTTGGGAATCCTGGGGTGCTCCTCAGTCTGCCCACTAACAAAACCACAGTAGTACTAGCATCTGGGACTGTGTCTTCAATAAAAATCAAAGATGGTTTTCATGCCAGTTGACAGTTATTGCAGATATTATGACATATCCTTTATGTTCGCTGCTATTTTAAAATTTGGGTGGTCATTAGACCCATCACTAGAGTTTGTCACTAATAAGTTAATAAAGGGGGGCACCCCTGGTGGCACACCAGGTTAAATCTCAGCACTATGAAGCTATCCAGAGCCACTGCAGTTCGATCCCCAGCCAGGGAAATTCCCACATGGCGCGGCAGACCTCTTCTGCCACGCCTGCTGCTCCCCTCAGCAGTTTACTTCAGTCGATCTGCCTGTCCTGCTCCCCACTCTGTCTCTGGTGAATCTTCTTACCACCCCACACCTCTGGCCTACACCCCAGCTTGTATGCATAAATAAATCTTTTTAAAAAATAAGTTAATAAGGGAGTATGCATATTAACATATCACAAATTTTCTTCATACTCTGGTGATTCTATTTTAATATAATTTGTTTGTATTTTGCAATCCAGTGTTCTTAATTATATGTTTATGCCACTATTCTGATAAGGATGTCACCAAAGTCTTTATCAAAGGGTCCACAGCACAAAAATGTTTTAAAGGTTATAAATCCTGCCCTGATACAACCCTGGTACAATCTTACAGCTCCGTGTGGTAGCAGTCAAGGAAAGGATTAGATGTGAAACTATATAAAGAATTATGTTAATAGCCTCGTCCCTCACTTCCGTCATGTTGTGTGCATTTGTGTGTACACACTAGTGTGCACATGCACCCCCTTAGATACCAGGGGGCTTGGAGCCCTGTGCTGAGACCAGCATTAAAATGGCAGTTGGGGCCTCCTTGATGGCACAGTGGTTAAGTGCTGCGCTGTGGAGCTGTCCGCAGTGACGACGCGAGTTCGACCGCTGGCCAGAGATTCCCTCGTGGCGCGGCAGACCTCTCCTGCCTCACCTGCTGCTCCCCTCAGGAGTGTATTTCCATCGATCTGCCTGTTCTGCTCCCCGCTCTGTCTCTGGTGAACCCTCTCACCGCCCCATGCCTCTGGCCTGTACCCCAGCTTGTGTGCATAAATAAACAAATCTTTAAAATAAATAAATAAAATAAAATGGCAGTTGGATCCTGCACAGCAGAGAGCAGCGAGGGGCCTCGGGGCCCACAGGAACAACAGGCAAGTGGAGGCAGAAGCTGAGGTCACAGCTGTTCTGTTCCACATATACTAGAGGATGCGACTCTCAGGGGCTATCAGGAAACTGGATCTTGTGCCCCTGCCATTATAATTGATTACAAGATCCTTGAGAACACAAAGGAAAAACTGTGTCACGTGATAAAGAGCACTGAGGCCATTAGCTCAGAGTGAGGCTGGAGGAGCTTTGAGGAGGCCAAGCCTTGTCAGCACAGCATCTCTATTGGTGACAGTTCCATTTTTAGAAATCATTACGACACCTGACACATACAAAAGAATCTATATCACATTTAAATAAAAATTGAGTAAGTGAGCCCCAATAACTGCCCCTCACCCCAACATCCAATTCAAGACCAAGAACATTACTAGCTGCAGTACATATCCACAGTATGTTCCTACCTTATCCCATCCCTGTCTCCCCATCAAAGGAAATCATTAGCCTGAATTTTGGGTTTACCTTTAATTTATTAAAGTTTAATTTATACTTTATCATGTACAGGTCTTTCTTGATTTCTGAAGGGGTTATATCCCAATAAACCCATCATACATTGAAAATACTATTCAGGGCCTCCCTGGTGGCGCAAGGGGTTAAGTCTCAGCCTATGAAGCTATCCGCAGCCACTGCAGCACGGGTTCGATCCCCGGCCAGGGAGCTTCCCACATAGTACAGCAGACCTCTCGTCTCTCCAGCTGCTCCCCTCAGCAGTGGATTTCATTCAATCTGCCTGTTCTGCTTTCCACTCTGTCTTTGGTGAATCCTCTCACCACCCCCATGCCTCCGACTTACACCCCAGCTCTTGTGTGCATGAATAAATAGATCTTTAAAAAAAGAAAATTCTATTCAATCACAAATGGATTTAATATACCTAATCTAACAAACATCACACCTTAGCCTACCTTCAATGTGCTCAAAGCACTTACATTAGCCTATGGTTGGGCCAAATAATCTAACATAAAGCCTATTTTATAATGAAGTAGGAATATCTCATGCAATTTGTTGAAGACTGTGCAGAAAGTGAGACAGTCTGCAAAGGACTGGTCATTTTCCTTTGTGCTCACAGGGCTCAGTGGAAGCTGCAACTTGCTGCCACCACCCAGCACCACAACAGAGTGTCTTGCTGCATATCACTAACCCAGGGAAGGATCAAAATTTAAAATTTAAAGTACAGTGTCTACCTAATGTATACTGCTTTCGCACCACGGTAAAGTCAGAAAATTATAAGTCAAATCATCATGAATCAGGGACCATCTGTACATATGGTTGCTTGCAATTTGTTGTCCAGTGTTTGAGCTTTATAAAATGGTCAACTGCAGGAAGTCTTTGGTGACTTCATTTTTTTCTCATTCAATATTTTCTGTCTAATATGCATCTACATTTTTGCATATAACAGGTTCACTTTTATTGTGAAATATCACTTTCTAGAATGTATCTATTTTTACATCAGTGAACAACTAGGTTATTCTGGTACTTTTGTACTATGAACCATGTTACTAAGGACATTCCTATGGAGAGCTCCTGGCTTACATGCAGAAGAATTTCTCTAGAAATACTTAGAATTTCTGGGGCATAGGGTATGGCTATTCAACTTTACAAGATGGTGCCAAGTTTTCTTTTCCAAAATGACTTTATCAAATTTGTACTACTATCAGTAAGGTACATGAATTCCCATTGATCCATATCTGTATCAAAACCTGACACTATCAGGTCTCATAATGTTTTGGCATCTTTGTACACCGAAGACAATACACTGCTTCATCATATAAGGAGCATGGAAGTGTCAGCACATGCAGCTTAATTCAAGGTTAGACAACGTCTTAATTTGAGTTCTCCCTGGAAGGCAGTGCCTCAACAAGAGTTCACATGCAAATTGTTTATTTGGAGAAGGGATTTCAGGGAATTAGAAGTAGGGAGTTGGAATGAAGGGAACAGGAAGAAAGAAAATCAATACAGGATTGGATTTTTTAGTTAGTCCACACTATAGATTAATCCTGCTTTGATCCTCTGAGAAGTAAACAATACTAAAATGCAGTTCAGAATTATCTGGCCAAGAATGGAAGGAGAAATCATTTATCTTAGGTTTCCACCCTGTATTAACCAAGGATTAAGTATTGGGCCTTTAACTCCCTCACCTTCCACAATAAACATGGGTGGGTGCCATGGGTTTCCAACAGGCCACAGTGTTGTTGAGACATCAAAGAATTCCTGGGGTGGAAAGTGAAATATTCACCATAAAGCTAAAGCACTTGTCCACTGCCTACCCAACAGCCACCTCTAACTTTCTCCTCTACTAAGAGAGCACCCATGTGATCAGGGAGATGGCAAAGATCTTTAGAATGAAGCTGGCACAATAACTCCATGCTGCCATCACAGGCACAGATTCCTTCTACATTTCTTTTCCACCAATGTCAATGTTGGCTTACATACAGGTCACACCATAGTCCAAGATGGTGCTAGCCAGCATGCCTGCACATCAGTTTAGCAGCTGGAAGAAGCCGGGGCGGGGTTGGGGGGTGTGGAAAGTTCCATCCACCCAACCAAGTGAACTCTCCTGAAGGAGGCCTCCTTAAAGTGCCACACTGCGCAACAATCGTATTTCACTAGCAAAACTCAGTCATAGGATCAAGACAAGCATAACTGAGACTGTTTTCTGGATGCATCAGTACCAGGAATAAAACTGGAATCTATCACGAAGGGAGATGAGAAAGGATTTTGAATGGCAACCGGAAGTCGTGACTGACCATAGCAGCCATTTGATATGGAGCAAGTTTTTAACCTACAGCACCTCAGTCTCTCTATTTGTAAAATGCAAATAAAAGTACCACCACACAAAGTTGAGGACTTTGTGGACTGAGGATCAAATGAAACAATGTAAATAAAATCACACAATGCCTGGTGTGTGCAGCAAAATGAGTAAGGAAAGAAATGCCTGGTATCAAGCCACTTTGGTGAATCATCAGCATCAAGCCTCTGGCCCTGAGCAGGACAACTTCAGATAACTGATCTTATCAGCCGCCCTGCATTTATCAGTCTTGAAGATGCTGAAAGCTGACTCACACACACAAAACACTCAAGTATTTAAAGCCAGAATGGTGGCTTAGTAATTTTGGATGAGAAAGGTAATTTTCAGGCAGGTCAGACTGTCTGACTCGGTTACCCTCTTCCTGAACAGAGGCATCATGTGATTGCTGAGCATGAAGTGAGGACAAGCAGAATCCATTACACTATTCGACGCTGACTAGCACTGGCCTCTGGCCACCTACTGCTTCCTTGGCCAAGCCTGGGCTTGTCGGAGCTGGTGGGCTAGGTGAATAGGCTGGAAATATGGCAGGTCCAGGTCCTTCTTGCCCTGGGCAGTGCTGGAAGGTACACTACCAATTGCTGGCAAAACTCATCAGGAAGATGGAAACTAGGGAGAGCCTTGAGGGTGAACTCAAAACTGCTTTTGTCATCAGAAAATTCATCCTGAAGGGAGGCCCTTTACAAATGGCATCACTTTGGGGACGTCTAAGTGAGGGAAACAGGATCCATTCGTTGGCGAGCCACCCCAGAGTAAATGGGGCAGCAAGAAGGCTGCTTTCACCTTTATTGAAAAGAATGTATTGGATTACAAGGTGAATCCATTTTTAAGTTGAAAATGTAAATATTTTACTGGCTTCATAGAGATAGATGCAACATTAATAAAATTTAAAGCAGGCACAGGCCGGATGCTGCTCTCCTGCCCACCTGTGACTATGCAGGTGCCTCTCTTGTTCCTTTCCTTTTCCTAATAAACATGTCCTATTAAAATGTAATACATATAATAAAAGTTAAAGCAAAATGCTTTAAGTTGAGCAAACAGAAAAAACAATGCATGTAGACATATACACACGTGTACATATGTGTGATTCAATTGCAACTTCATGTACAAAGATAATTTTTTAATCTCTGCACTGACCATAATATACCTTCTGTTAACATAGCTCGTCTTTAAACAGGCTACAGCGAAAGTAGAAAAGCAATCTGCCATAAAGGAAAGGAGTATTAAGGCTGAGCATCAACACTGCTTTGGAGTCTTACCTTCATCACTTATGAGTAATATGATCTGAGCAAGTTGTTCAATGTTGGAACTCTTTTTGCTCTGTGATAGATCACAGAAAAAATGACCCCTATTCTTCACCCCTCCCTGCATCCACACCTGCTGGCACGTGACTTTCAGGGCTCTCCCACTCTGATTCTGGGCATGGCTACGTGACTAGCTCTGGCCCACAGAATAAGTGGGGAATGATGATAGGGCAGTTCGCGTCTAGACCTCAAGAGGCTAGTGTGTTCCCATCTGTGCTCCCATGCACTGCAGTGACAGCCTGGAGAAGGTGGCTGTTCAAGGATGAGAAACACGTGGAGTAGCCCAGGCACACCAGTTACTCTAATCAAGGTGAGCCTAGATCCATCGATATCCAGGTAACCCCAAGCTAGGGGAGCTATCCCAGGCGAGGTCAGCAAAGCAGTACAGCCTACCCCTAGGTGAGCTAAACATGAACAATAAATGCTGAGTCATGTCACTGACATGTTGTGGTTGGTTGATATGCAACTTTTTTATGCAAAAGATAACTGACTCATACATATCTGATATAATATAGGTTTGTTATAAGGATTAAATGAGATACCATAGGTACAATGACCAACACACCACAGTCAACAATATGCAGCTATATTAGTTTTTCCAGATTTCCATTTTCTAAAGTATCATCACATTCTTGAGATTATATCCAAGTCATTACCTTACAGTTTTGGGGGTTTCTTAAGCCATGTAGTCCCACATTTACAGACAGCCTCTTGTTTTACTCCCACAAGTTAAGGAATAATACCCACAATGCATGAGTTGTACTGACTGACCTTCCAAAGAAGAGGCAGACTGTTGGCCCATTTCCAATTATTTTGGAGAGGGGGTGATTGGTTTCTCACAGAGAAATAAAAAATATGATTAAATTAGATATAAATTAAAATTAACGTGTTCTGAGAAATTCACAATTCCTCTTGCAATTTTACAATCTCTAGAATAATTATTCCAAAAAAATCTTCATATGGGAAGCAAGTAACCAGTCTTATAAAATCATCTTTGAGCTGGTACAAAAAGCAAGCTGCAATTTCAGCTGTGCTTGGAGAAGAAACATGAATGCAAAAAAAATGGGCTGATGTATACCCTCCGTATTCATGAGTGTCCATTTGCATGACAGATTAAGTGGCCTCAATGCATTGTGTATTGATACCACATCTTCTTGATCCGGTCTACTACTCAGCGATCAAAAAAGATAAACTCATGCCATCTGCAGCAACATGGATGGAGCTGGAAGGGATTATGCTAAGCAAAATTACCCAGAAGGAGAAAGATAAAAGTGATGGTGTCACTTACAGGTGGAATGTAGAGAAACAAAATGAAGGGTCAAACAAAGAAACTTTAAAATCAACCCTTGAAAGCTGCCCAAAGATCTGAGGCATCCAGGGCAGGAGAGGGAGGTATGAAAAGCAGGGAAGAGCACAGTGGACAGTGGTGGCAGACTAGGGATGCTTTGGTGGTGGGAGAGCCGCGGTGACTACACCTGAGGGGAGAAATCCTATACTGTCAAAATACTAACAAGGATGCAAAACAGTATCTCATTTTAAAAAATTAGAACTATTTTTAAAAAGAGAATTCTCCATGCAGTGTTTTCTCCCATTGCCTTATTCTTTGCCTTGCGAGCATGAAGAGAAAGAAGCTTGGCAAATGAAAAAAAAAAAACAACACTACCTTCTCACATGATAATGTACATAGTGAAGCAGACTGACCATACCGTCCATACCACAAAGTCTCAAAATATCAGATACATGTGGTTCACAAAGTATCACCCCTTGACCAGAAGCAACAGCATCACTGGGAGACTTGTTAAAATGCAAATTTGGGGGTCACCCCACATCTATGGAATCAGGAGTTCTGAGGCAAGGACCCAGCAATCCATCTTCAATATGTTCCACAGGTGGTTCTCGTGCCCCCAAGAGCTGCAGAATCACTGATGGAGAGAGAACGCACAACCTGAAGTCCCTGTGGACCAGCAAGCAGCATTAGCATCACCTGGAGTTTGTTAGGCACACAGATTCCCAGGCGCCATCTGGATTTACTGAAGTCAGAATTCTAGAAAGGTCTCCCAGTGGCAAGCTGGTCAGGTTTGAGAGGTGCTGTACTTGTCCAGTGACTCCTGTTAAGGATGAATTGTGCCCCTCCCCCAATTCATATGTTGAAATTCTAACCCCTAATGCCTCAGAAGTTAACACTTTGTGTGCTGTTGCACTTTAAATTTACTAGTCCTTGGGGCCAGCCATTTTCTGTGCCACCACATGAATGGCATAAGCATTCAATAAAACACACAACTCCTGAACTACTGGATATTAAAAAAAACTGTAATATCTCTCATAAAACACTTTACACGTTCACCAAAACAATCTGTAAAGCTTCTAGACTGAGTACAATCAAAGAAATAGCTCCTAATAGTTCCAAATAAATCCACCGTGGCATGAAAAACCGGAGACTAGATGAACACGTATTAATGCGTGAGCGGTGACAAAAACACGTACTAATACGTGAGCGGCCCACAAAGTGTTAACCATATTGGAAGACAGGGCCTTAAAAAGATAATCAAGCAAAATCAGGTCATATAGGTGGACTTAATCCAACCCAAGTAGCATCCTTTTAAGAAGAGGGATGAGGACACAGACAGTAGAAAGACCAAGTGAGGTCACAGGACGGCCATGGACAAAGCAAGAAGAGTCCTCAGGAAAGAAACACCCCTGCCCACACCTTCATTTCCAACTTCCGGCCTCCAGAACCATGAGATAATAAATGTTTAGATCAGCTGGCCCGTGGCACCCTGCTATGGCAGCCCAAGCAAGCCAAGACACTTGCAACACTCAGGTGCAGGTTGGCCTCACTTGGGGAGTTTTAAAGATTCTGACACCTGGTTCCATCCCTAGCCTATAAATCTGATCCTTAGAAGCTCTCTAGGTGATTTTTAAAAAGCCATAAAGTTTGTCATTGATAATCTACTTCCTTCTTTTCACTGGTAAAAATTCTAAAAAGCAGGGTCCTGGAATTGTTAAATTTCAAACTCTTGGTACTTCCTTAGCTGATCGCCCATCCTCAAGTCCCAAAACCTGGCTCCTTTTGTAAATATTTCAGGATTCCCACAGGCAAGAATCAAGAATCAAAGCTAGCAATAACATTCTTTTCCTTATGCTTCAACTTTAAATTTTTTTGGGGGGCTAGGGACTGTCCTGAACATTTTTGATAGTGATCTGCCACAGAACAGGTAGACTCCCCCTGCAATCAATCAATGAATCAAATAAAAATAAAAAACAGGCTTACCTAAATTGACAGTACCCACCACTTCTCCTTATATTCTTCTTGCCTGTTAGGAGTCTGGAGGGCAAACTAGGTTCCAAATTAAAGACTCTCTAAGATTGTGAGAACCAGCACATCAGGGCATATGTTTCCGCTAGTTTTTCTTGGTACGTCCTTTTCTCTTGCCCCTGTGAAGTTGTGATACTCCCAAACTCAATAATTTGCTCACAGGACGTCCCTGTGAAGTTGTGATACTCCCAAACTCAATAGTTTGCTCACAGGACAACTATTTACTGAATGGTTACCCTGTTCCAGGGACGGGAGAATCTGGCCCAAACCTAATATAATGGAAACCATACATTTTTTTCTTTGTATCTGAAGCGTCTTAAAGTTGACACACTCCGCAAAAGTGATTATTAGCATTTAAAATGCCATGAACCTTGGAGAGGAAGTCTGTTTCCGAATGTGGTTTTGCTACATGGATATTTAATTTTCTACTTGACCCAATCATTAATAGAGTCACAAAAGAGAAGCATTTTCATGATAGCAGATCGGCCAGTTAGCTTCCAAAAGCCATTGCAAAGCCAACCCTCCCTGAAAGCCTTTCTATGGAGAAAGCTGAAAGAAAGCTGAAGAGTCTAACACTTTCCCAGGCTCCCTTTGCCCCTAAGGACAGCTGTGTGGCCCAACTCTGGGCAGTAAGATCCAAGGTAGATTCTGTTGGGAAACTTTAGGGAAAGCTATTTCTCCACTGTTAAGAGAAAGCTGCATGAGGGAAAATATTCTGCACCTCTCTACCCACCCCCGGTTTTCTGCCTTTGTACATGGGATAAGGATGTGATGTCTGGAGCTGTTAGAGCCATCTTGAAACCATGAGGAAAAGCAGTGACCCAGACTCCCAACATTGCTGGGCCACTAAAAAGCAACCCCAGTGATCACCTGCTGTCAGGCTTCAGGATTTGCTCAAGCCACATGCTTTAGTTAGCTTCCTGCTACTTGCAGCAAAGAAAAAAAAATCACAACAGTTTTCCATATATGTCATACTGTCATTTATTTAGAACAGTGTAGTCCGAGGATCCACACTTTGACAGTCATTAAATAAGGATATTTTCTAGTGAAGAAAGGGCAAGCTCAGGTGGTACTGAGGGATTGTAAACCCAACCTGGACCTTCAAGTTCTTCTCTCTTCCCTCGCTCCCTCTCTCCCTCCCTCCCTCCCTTCCTCCTTCCCTTCTTAGACCCCCACCTTAGTAGGATCCAGAGATACAAAGATGAATTAAGACATTACCCTATGTGCCAAGAAAGGTTACAATTTTGAGGCAGACTGGTGTGTAAGCCCAAGTCACAAGCTGGTAAACTCTGAGATACAGAGGAGAGGGGTCATATTATCAGAGAGGTAAGAAACCGCAGGGCAGGGCAGTGGAGTAGGGCTCCCTAGAAGAGCGCTGGAAAACAGTATTATCAAAGCTTCCACTCACTCCAAAAAGTTATCCCTATGACCTGATACTAAACATCTAAATTTCTTTAATTTTCTTCCGGGAAAAGGCGGGGAGGGGGGCTCTTGTCTATAATCTCATACCATAAACCAAATAACAATTCGGGAAAGAGCAATGCAGGATAGAGGACTCAATCCACTGCCAGAAATCTCTCCCCACCCATTTTCTCTCCCACGAAGTAGACTAAAGCATGGTTGGGGGAGGGGGAGGAACTTTCCTCGCTTATTAGCAGGGATGCTGGTCAGGAACAGAACTGTACTGTAAATGAAGAGCACCTGTTAGCACTGCAGCAAACCAAATCCTGACGATAAAGCAATCAGTCCTCAAGGAGCTACAAATGCACACATTCCAGGAGGTTCTCTCCCCCACTACTTTTAAGCAAAAAAAAAAAAAAAAAGCAATAATTAGTACCTATTTAACAGTCTCAGAAACACTTCGCGTATAATGATAGAGAAAGGGAGGGAGAAGCTCACTCAGCTCTGATTTCCAAAAGCCCAGAGTGGAAGCAACCCCCACCGGTAGAGAAAAAGGCAAACTAACAGGTAGCTTGGCAATGTTACATCCTTGGAAGAAACAGAATAGGTCCTCTCATTGATTTTCTTGCCAGGAAAATAATAGGTTTTGAAACATCTCTGAAAATAAGCCCAGCGGCAGTCTCCTAAAATTTTCCTGGAATACAACACATTAAAAAATAAAATATTCAATAGAGTCCTCCAAAGACTTGCTTCCACATTCTGGTGGCATCCACCTTACCAGTGCCTCCGAACATTTGGATTCGGTTGATGATGAAGAGACAGATGCAGCGACCACACTTACCTTACAGCTTCAGCTCGGCACGTCCTGGGCTGCCCGGAGAGGCTGGTTCCAGGAGCTCAACTCCGGTGACAGTACTGCACCCGCCACCTGCACAAGAATAAGGAAACCCCCGGGCGGATGAGTGCAGCGCAGCCCTCCAGTTTTCTTGCCCCCCAACCCCCACGCACCTCAAAGATCCACCGAGGGAGGAGTGGGGGAGGACGGAAACACAAGAAACAAACCAAACATTCCTAGCCCCCAAAACGCCGCCTCCGGACCTCTGAAGAAGGTCCGGGAAATTAAGGATATGGCCACAGAGTTTGGCTTGTTTGGGGTCTGAGCGTGGATTTGGTAGTCTCTGTTACGTTTTTAAAATATAACTTTCTGTCTCCAAGCGCAAGCGGGAAGAAGCAAAGGCAGACAGAGACACAGACTGGGCGCCCCGCGCCCCTCGCCCCCCGAGTCACCCAAGCGGGAGGCCGCCCGAGGAGAAACTTACCTGCCCGCGCCTAGACGGAGACGCGGCCGGTACAGCCTCGGGGTTGGGGCGGGAGGGGGGGCAGTAGATTCAGGGGGGCGGCGCTGCAGCTGCAGAGGAAGTCAGACCCCAGGCTGGAGGCCAGTCCCGCTCCTAACCCGAGGGAGCCAGTGACTCACGCGCTTGGCTCCCGCCCCTCGCGCCGCGCGCCCCTCTCCCTCCCCGCCCGCCGCAGGTACCCGGGCGGAGCGCGGGGAGGCGGTCTCCCGCCGCCCGGAGCCTCCCGGCCCTCCGCCCGACGCCCCCAGGCGGCCGCGTCGGAACCAACCCAGCCGGAGCAGCGCCGGGCTCAGCCCGCCGCCCCAGACCACCGCCCGCCAATCACCGCCGGACGAGAACCTCCCGAGACATCTCCCCTCTCCTCGCCCCGCCCCCTCCCGCCCCCCAGGACCTGCTGCCTAGGGTGGTGCGTCGGAGCCCGACACACTTCCCACCGGTCGTCTGCACGCAGCCTAACCCAGGCCCTCCTTCGGGTCGGGCCAACTCTCAGCGGGACGCACCACCAGCCCCTCACGGCCACCCACCGCGCCACGCCACCCTCGGTCTCCCCCTTTTGGTGGCGCCCCAACCCACACAGCCCAGAGACAGGCGCAGCTGGCACCTCAAGATCCCAGGTGTATCCTTTTCCATAGGACTCCCCTCTTCCCAGACACTTTCCTTACAGGGACTTGCCCCCAGGGCTGCCCACCTTCCATCCTTTCCACCTGCCAGCTGGACTTGGTAATGCCCAGACCCTCGTCGCGACGTTGGTGTTTACGTCCAGCCTCCTACCCCCCAGCTACGACTGCACAGATCATTTACCCCTTCCTGGGTGGGGATGCTGTGAGGCTACCTGGCTTCTCAGATCCCCTTTCAAGGTCCGGGCAGAGAGCAGTGGAGATAGGGGGCACCCTTCTTTGCTGGCTCTGGTGGGGAGGACTGTAGAAGCCCTACCCAGCTGTATTGGGGCAGAAGAGGCAGCGTAAAGTGCCAGGATGTATAGAAGTAGTAGCATCTCCAGTAAATACGGACCGGGATTTCCGCTTGGGACCTGCCTTGGTTCTGGTAGAGGTTATCTGGTGCCTCGGGAGGGGGTGATGAGGTCATGAGCCTGTCTCTACCATACCAAAACTTGGGGAAGAGCATGTCCAATGAGAATCCCCTTCATCCTGGCAAGAGTGAGGGCTTATGGAGTTCAGAGAGAAAGAAACAAGAATGGAGAGTCGCGAATCTTCCAGGCTCCGGTATTGCATTTCAGCTGCCTTACTTCCCACAATTCTGTTAAGAATGGAAGAAAAAATATTAAATGATATCACTTATAGGAGGAAAACAAGAGAGCCAAATGAGAGATCAGAAGGAGAAAACAGCACACAAAACATAAACAAAAGCAAAAACTAGCAGGTAACCACAAATAAAGAGACACTTTACAGGGGAGGGGGAGGAAGAGAGACTAAAATAGGGGAGAAAAGCGCACAAGGGACTATGGGGATGGTTCATGGATGAATTTGTGGTGGGAAACCCATGGGGATACGCAATAATGTAAAGGATATAAATTAAATTTAAAAATACAGTAAAAAAAATGGAAGATTACTGCCTATTCAGAAAAGTAGGCAATCTCCCCCAACACACACCCCTCATCATCCCATTGCTTTCTTTTTTAACTCCCATTATGAACCTAGACCACTGGCACAGTGGGCAGGAATTATAACATTGATTTCAATGTCCCAGGCCTGACACACAGTGAAAATAAATCTTTATTGAAAACTCGAAGATGTAATATTCAGGACCTTTCTACCTCGACCTTCCACTGCCACTTCTATACTTTCCATCTTCCCCATCTATTCTCCCTTACTTTCCTTCTTACCAACACCCACTTTACTGAATAATATCATCCCTCAGTTTCTCTACCTATACTCTGAGTTTATACAGCCCCATTTCTTTTTTTTTTTAAAGATTTTATTTTATTTATACATACAAGCTGGGGTACAGGCCAGAGGCGTGGGGCGGCGAGAGGGTTCACCAGAGACAGAGTGGGGAGCAGAACAGGCAGATCAGAGGTACACTGCTGAGGGGAGCAGCGGGTGAGGCAGGAGAGGTCTGCCGCACCATGTGGGATTCTCCCTGGCCAGGCTTTGAACTCCTGTCGCTGCTGCTGACAGCTCCACAGCGCAGTGCTCAACCGCTGCGCCACCCGGGAGGCCCCTATACAGCCCCATTTCTTTTCCAACTTTATTCCTTCTCTTCTTCTAAAGTCTCCCCTTCTTGGCATCCCGCTTTGCTATCTCAGTTTCAAGTTCATCCTCAATGAAATGCTTTTGATGATTTTTTTTAAGTCATAAGGTACTTGGATCGAAATTCTCACCTATCATAAATCCTCATTCCACCCAGTGTGTGTGCGTGTGTGTATGTGTCCAAGACAATGTGTCTTTTCTTGTGAAGTAATTAACCATAAGAATTAGACTCATACTCATTCATTCAGGTTACTCACATTTATTGTGTGCCTACTATGTACTAGGCATTGTGTCAGGTACTGAGTTTATAGAGACGAGTAAGACGAAATCACTATCATCAAGAATTCCCTAAGTAAAAGGTGGGGTAAGGGGAAGGGCAGACAATACATAAAATCATGCAACAAGGCTGTGATAGAAAAGTACACAAGTTAGGGTAGGAATGAGAAGGGAGTTCCATGAAGGAGGTGGGGTCATCATGAAACATTTCGCCAGAAGATAACTGAATTGAGTCTTAAAATAAGACTAGGAGTTTTCCGGGAAAATAATAATGGGAGAAATGCACAGAAGATGAATAATTTACTTGGGTTTCTTAATTTGTGTCTCCTTTCTCTTGGGATGGTGTCGTGTTTAGTGTCTAAGACAGCTGCAAAGTTAAGAGTCCTCCTCCCTAATGGCTCCAGCAAAGCTCCACGGATTGGCAATGGTTGGATCCTAAGTCCCTGAACCAACCACCAGGACCAGGTAGGGAGTGTATTCTAATTGCTTACACTGAGTCATGGGCCCATTCTTGTTTGTGTGTCTGGGGGCGGGGGTGTTTGATAATGGTGACTAGATTAAAAGCCTTACCTGGTGAGGGAGATCCAGTTTCTACAGTAAAAGATGTAGAAAAGATGTGGACAACGAGACGTATACAGGCATTTCCCTGAACAAACATCTCTCATTTTACAAAATGACACAACAAAACTCACAAGGCTTATAGAAAAAAAAAAGAAGCCCAGTTAAGGGCAGATCACTCAAAATGTATGCCAATTTATTAGCAGAGTATTAACAAAATAAAAAATTAATGTTAGGCAATAAGCTGGACACAGCTTGGTATGGCTAGTGGCTGCCTCATGGAATATTAGAAATACAAAAAAAACAATAGAAAAGAAATTCTGGCTTGATAGAGCTGAGACGATGCAGATGGAGGTAGAGCGCCATGGAAGCGAGGTTATCGTTTAGGTGGGCACAGGAAGAAGTGCATTCACCTAAAGCAAGGACCAGGTGAGACTGGGGGCTAGGTTGTACCTTCCTGGGGAAGAATCCATAGGTGCATATCCTCACTTTTCATTTTCTCAAGATAAAGCTAGAAGGCTCCTAACTGTGCAGCTGCCGAGTTGAGTCCTTTTTCTCTGCATGCTGAAGGTCATAATCAAACTCTAACAGAACTTTCACATTGTTCTCCTATTTGCAATTGCATATAAGCTAGTTGTAGAAAATGTGCTCTAACAGAAAAGATGGTCCATTCGTTCCTTCCTTCCTTCCTTCCTTCATTTGCTGTCAAATAATTATCAAGCATGTATGACCTAGACCAGTCTTGTGTTTCTAAATTCCAACTATTTGCTAATGACTCCCAGAAATATGTCTCTGTTCTCAAAGCTTCCTCTGAATTCCAGACACTTATCCAGCAACCTGCTTAACATGCCCATCTGGATAACTAATAGGAATCTATCACCTTGTACAAAATCCAACTCTTGATCCATCCCTTCCCGACCTTCTCCCTCTGATGTCTTCCCAGTCTTATTTAATGGCAACTCCATTCACACTGATGTTTAATTTAAAAACCCTTAGATCATGGGCCTCCCCGGTGGCGCAGCGGTTAAGCGCTGCACTGTGGAGCTGTCGGCAGCGGCGACGCGAGTTCGACGCCCAGCCGGGGAGAATCCCACATGGTGCGGCAGACCCCTCCTGCCTCACCCGCTGCTCCCCTCAGCAGTGTATTTCTGATCTGCCTGTTCTGCTCCCCGCTCTGTCTCTGGTGAACCCTCTCGCCGCCCCACGCCTCTGGCCTGTACCCCAGCTTGTATGTATAAAAATAAAAAATAAATCTTAAAAAAAAAAAACCCTTAGATCATTTTATACTTCTCTCTTCCTCTCATCCAGTCAATTCGCAAACCCCGTCTGTTCTACCTTCAAAACACATCTAAAATCTGACCAACAGTTCAACAGGGCTCCTGGCTTCTGCCCTTTGCCCCTACAGTCTATTCTCTCACAGTGACTGCAGTGAGCCTTTAAAAATAAAATGGTAAACATGGCATTCATCTGTTCAAAATCACCCCATTGTCTCTCTCCCCTAAGTAAAAACAATTCTTATAACGGTCACTGCATCCCTATATGATCAAATACCCGCCATCTTTCTAAACCTTGCCTCTTCCAGGTCTTCCTAGTTTTCTCCTCTCCATTCACACTGGCCTCCTTCTGCTCCTTCAAAACACAAGGCTGGGTGCACTGACTGTTTCCTCTGCCTAGAACTCGCTTCCCCCAAAAATCATCAGGCCCCTCTCTCAACAACTCTAGGCTTCTCTTCAATCCTTCAATAGATCTGCCACATCTTTGAGATTTCCTTGATATCTGATTGCAAATAGTGACGCTCCTATCCTACCTAACTCCCAGCACTCCCTACCCCAATTCCTGCTTTACTTTACCCCTTAGTCCTCATCACCATACGATGTACTAAATATCATATTTATTTATGTCTGTATGTTCTGGCTCCCATCTGTGCAATATAAACTCCATGGAAGCATGGATTTCTGTTTCGTTCAATGCAGTATCCCTGGCCCCCAAAAGACAATCTGGCAAGTAGTAGCACTCAAGAAATATTTAAGTGCGTATTTGCCTGTCATGTGCCAGAGATATGGCAGTAAATAAAAGAGATACAGCCTTCCTGTCATGTGTGTGTGTGTGTGTGTGTGTGTGTGCGTGTGTGTGTGTGTGTTTTCAACTCCCTAAATACTAGCTTCTAGAAAGCAGGGACTGTTTTGGTATCATTCAGCCTATTCCATATCAACAAGCAAAGTTGGTATGCTCATGAAAACAAATAATATTATATAGTTAGGATTTCCCTACATACCCAGGAAGAAAATAAGTGTTGTTGAGAGAATCAGTTATTTCCATTAATTACAAAAGCATTAACCTCTATGTATGAAGATATTTACATGTGTCTTTGCTATTCCTCTTAGCCTGAAATGATGAGTTAGGTAATACAATGCCCACTATACTGTTGAGGAAGCAGAGGCTAGAAAGCACTTTGTCTGTGGGCACATAGCCAGTCAGTGAAAGAAGAAGGATTTTTGAAGTTTGGTGCTTGTATCAATTAGGGCCATAAAATGCTGCCCCCAAAGTCAGTATTGCCAAACTGGAATTATTTACTCACTGAGTTAGATGAGAGTCAGCTGACCTAGTCTGAACTTGGTTGCGGGAGGACTCTGCTCCACTGAGTGTTACTATCTGGCACCAGAAGGCTGGTGCCACCAGGCACTTCTTATAGTAGTCCTAGAAGGTCAAGACCCAAGAGGAGGCATGCAAAGGCTCTTGCTGGATCATTCCACCTCATTCTATTGGCCCAATAAAACCTATGGCCAAACTCAAACTCAAGAGACAGGGAACTTCACCTCGCCCAGGGAAAGCGCTGCAAAGTGACATGGCCGAGGACATCCGTGTAAGAAGGGGTAAAGAGTTGGAGCCATCAATGTTCTCCATCACGGCCTTCCTCCCCACTGGACCAGGCAGCTTCTCCATACAGGTTTTCAGCTATCCGCTAGCTCCCTGTGACGAGTACAATGGATTTAGACTCTGCCCTCAAAGTAGGGTCACCCATCAAGGCTCTCCCACTATAACTCTCTCTGACAACCTTGTCTCAGTTATTCACTTAAACTATCATCTCCTCCATCCGGAGTGACCTACCTCCAAACACAGGGCTGTGGTCTCATCTAAGTTCACTCATTGAAAAGCTCATTTACATCCATCAAGAGTGGGTCATTCCATGTATTTAAACTATGCTAGCTTGGACTCTGTTCTCTGATGCTTCTGTTCATTCATCCAATTCATTTGGTAACTTTTTTACTAGGTGTCAGGTATTGTACCAGGTACATGAGATCCAAAGATGAATGGAACAGTTACAGGCCTTGTTCTCAGAGAGGTTTTTCTTTTTTCTTGGGTAAATCTGGATGTACAGATGTGCATTATTGAATTCATGCCATGTGATGCACACAGCTGCATAACTTGTTTGCGTTTTAACAAAAATGTTAACCCAAAATGTGACCCGTTTTGTCATGTATGGCCCTGGAGTAAGAACATTTTGGGGACAGGGATGGTTTTCTGCTCATTATGCCACCTAACTTGTCACTGATAAAAAGTTCCAAGTATGAACCTCTCCACTCACACGAGAAGGACGCTGGAGAAACTACCTAGATGATGAAGACATCATCCCAGGAGGTGATTTTGTGATACTTAGTACTTTCAGTGAATAAATACACGAGAATCTTTAAGTGCCTACCAAGTCCAGGGTCCTCAGGAATGTAGGCTCCAGGGTGAGATTGCCCAGTTTGAGTCCACCATCTTTTAGCCATCTCACCTCTCTAGACTCTGTTCCCTCAGCTGTAAAAATGGAGATAATCAGAATAATTATCCATCAAATTATTGAGATGTTTAAATAAGAGGATCCACATAAGCACTTAGCACCATGTCTGACACATTATAGACACTGAATGAATATTAGCTGCTATTATCTTGACCTATGAGTACAGCTGGATAAAGGAAGAATACAAAATCAACTGAAGAAATTATTTCTGTCGCTAAGAAACTAATTTACTTCAGAAAAGAAGGCATATATTAAACAACCAGAGAGAAATCACCAGATGATTACACTAGTAAAGATTCTTTTATCTGCAAGCAACAGAAATTAACTTTCCCTTATTTAAGAGAAAAGATTGAGTGGTAGAGCAAATTCATTATAAAGCCTCAGAGGCATGCCACAGACTCAAAATCAAGTTCAGTTCCTAAGTCTAGACATGGACAAGAAGTGAGCCAGCTCCAGAATTTAACAACTAGACTCAGGTTCAGATCCTGAGTCTCTTGAGTTCAGCCAGTAAGATGACTCCAGCTCTGACACCTGCCAATCTCTGCATCTCTGTGTCCCAGTTTCCAGATTTCCAGGAGGAAGAACCCAATTGACCAGCTGGTGTCCATCTTCTTCCTCTGGATAGATTCATTAACGCAGTCTCATAGCAGACATGGCAAATCACAGGGCTGCCATTGCCTATATGTTGGAAGTCCTTCCCAGAGAGTAATAAGGAACTCCTGGAAATTTTGGTCTCCTGATACCTTTCTGACACCTACAATGGTCCACTTTGATCTCGCTTTTCTTCAAAAGAACCAGACACCCTATGCCTAGAGAACTTTCAACTTGCTCTCCCCTTGGCAAACCCTGTTCTCCTCTTAAGTAACTACATAAATCATTCTATCTCCTTCAAATATTTACTCAAATGCTGAGTCTTCCCTGAGCAAGTTTTGAATTGCAACATATCCTGTCGTCCCACTTCCCGCCCCCATACACACACATCCACTCTACTCCCTCCTTCTCTGCATTCTGTAGTATTTATAACCTTCAATGTCAGTTAACTACTTTTGCATAACAAAACACTGCAAACTTAGTGGCTTAAAATAACATGACAGTGTGGTTTGGATGGGCAGTTCCGTTGGCCTGGACTGACTCAGCTAATGCTTTTAGGTTTGCTGTTCCTCTGTGGTCAGCTGGCAGATGAGTGGAGGCTGGCTGATCCAGAATGGCCTCATTCACATGTCTAGTGGTTGGCAGGCTGTTCTCTGCATTGTAGTCTTTTCACCTTCCAGCAGGCTGCCTTGGATTCATTCATAAGGTGGTCTGAGGTTCCAAGAGCAGGAAGGGAATAAGCCTTACTGGGTGAGCACTTTTCAAACCTTGCTTGTGCTTAAATCTTATTTACTAGCATTTATTGGCCAGAACAAATAACATGATCAGCCTAGATAGAAGATGTTGAGGAACAGACTCCAATTCTTGGTGCAAAGTCAATACTGCAAAAATAATATGGTAGAAGGGGATGCAAACAGGGGTAAGAAGGATTTGTAGCCACATCTGCAATATACCAAACCTTCTAATACCATGTAATATATTTATTTAATACTGCTTATCCTAAAAATGACTCTCCATTCATTTGTGAATCCCTGCCACAAGAGTAGCACTGGATGGGGAGAGATTTGTATAGAAGGATTAGTTTCAGTTTCTTTGCCCACACAGAAAAAAGGTCTATATTTCTATGAGCAGCTTTCCTTCCAGTTGGTCCATCCAGTGCCACATTTGTGCATTACAGCATCTGTGTAGTCTTTTAACTGTTTTAATAGCACAATGTATTAACTACCCTTATAACTGCACAGTCAAAACCAACATCCCACATGAACATTTAAATGAATGCAAATCAACTTAATGGCATCTCCTAGAGGGAGCATTATCATGCAATGAACATTTTTTCCTCTAACTGATATGATATATGCAAATGAGATTTTAATTTTAATATACTTTCACATGGACATATTTGCAGCTTGATGTAGATACACTCGTAATACATCTTTAAGGCTGAATCAGTCTGTTTTCATGTGTGCGTGCATCATGTTGATGTAGACCACGAGGTCGAATGTTCAGAAAATGAGGTGTTCACCCCTTCCCCACCCTGGATGTCAGCATTATTATGGAGAAGTTTACTTTAAGGATGGGGACATGATATCTTGCCCTCCTACGTTTTTAAATCCTTTTTTCCAACCATTCTCCACCCTCTCATTTTCCCCAATGTCACGGTAGACTTTTTTGTTTGTTAAGATAATTATAAAAGTGCAATATTGTCATTACTATTTGTCAATTCACTTAGGAAGGAAGGAAGGAAGGAGGGAATAAGGAAGGAAGGGAGGGAGAGAGGGAGGGAGGGAGGGAGGGAGGGAAGGAAGATTAACTGAACACTTGCTCTGTGCCAGGCATGAAGGTCCAAATCCTGTAAGGTAGATATTATTGTCCTCACCTTACAGCAAAGGAAACAAAGGCAAAAAGAGTTTAAGCAATTTACCAAGGATCATAAAAACACTAAGTGGCATATCTGACATTGAACATAGGTTTGTTGGAAAATGTGCTCAACCTTAGAAAAAGTAGGCCAGAGCTTAATCTTTAGGCTATTCCTGCCCAGGAAAGGATTTACATTTCTGATAAAAAGTTTGAGCACTTTCCCAATAGCTGTTCATGAGATTTAGAGTCCCGTCTGGCAAGTCTGTTCACAATGCATTAACCACACACTCAACCATCTTTCTTGTCTAGATCCTAAAACAAAATCTTCTGTTACCTAGTTTAATATCAGTATTTAGCCACACTCTCACATTATTAAAATTTCTTCCACAGGCACTCTCATACATTGCTGGGAGGAGTACAAATATGTACAACTTTGGAAAATTCCTTGACAATAGCTCCCAAATCCATGTTTATGCAAACCATGTTTATGCAAATCCATGTTTATCACCCAGCAATTCCACTCCTGAGTATACACTGAAGAGAAATGAGTGCACATTCCACCAAAAGACTGGAACAAGAAGGATCACGACTGTGTTATTTATAAGAGCCAGATACTAGAAGCAACTCTAATAATGTTCAACAACAGGTAAATACACAAGTAAGTTGTGGTCTATTCATACAGTGGAATACTACACAGCAATAAAGAGTAATGAAATACTACTACACTCAAAAACATGAATGAGGCTCACAGGTATTTTTTTATATAGCTCAGAAAGCCAGGCACAAAAGAGGACATGTGGTACAATTTCATTTACATAAAATATAAAACCAGATAAAACTTACCAATGGTTACCTGGGGAAAATAAGTTAATATCAATTGAGAATAGGCATGAAGGAACTTTCTGGAGTGGTGGGAATGTTCTGTACCAT
Organism: Scalopus aquaticus; assembly: GCA_004024925.1. NCBI lineage: Eukaryota > Metazoa > Chordata > Mammalia > Eulipotyphla > Talpidae > Scalopus > Scalopus aquaticus. The sequence goes on along the minus strand of PVIJ01004732.1, from coordinate 90,194 downwards.
AAATGAATTGTGGTTATAAGTGTAAAAATTCATTAAAATTATCTAGCAATACACTTAAGATTAATGTATTTAATATATGTATGTTGTATTACAAAAGTATATATATAAATTCCCAACTTTGAACTTTTCTCAAAGTAACATTGCATTATAACATCATATAAATTTCAGACATGCATTATTAAAAATCAACAGCTGTATAAAATATTTTAAAATCACCACTGAAAGTCCAATTCTATCCATTACCACAATTTTTTTAAGAATCCTATTCTAGAATGATTCTTCACCTTTACTTGGTCTAAATTTGAATGAAATCTTTAACATATACTGGCAAATTGCTTTGACATGCCATGTGCTTACCTGTCATATGCTTTGCATTCACTGAATAAAATTAAGTCCCTTGCTTTTATTCTGATTCTTAACTGCTGTTAAACTCCCCTTCTATCCCTGCTATATCTATGGCATGTATTACATTTAGCTCTCAGATGGGTAGCTGACTTCTATCCATTCATTTATGATTAACCACTCAGACAGTAATCTCTCACATGTCTGTTTCCCCACAGTTCCTGCCTTTGTGCAAATGCTGATTAATGGGCTCAAGTATAATTGTTGAATTAGACTACAGCATTCAGTTGCTTCATTTATTTCCCCCACCTCTTATTTCTCCAAAGAGATGATCAATTTGAGAGAAGTTTAGTATGCGTACTTTTCTCCCTAAGCAATCCTTGCTCCAACATTTCCTTTTCCCTACACCTCTCAGATGCCCAGAAAAAGCAAAATGATGTTAGAAGACAGTATCACCAAGAGGCCCATGAAAGATGAAAGAAACCATATTAGTATTTTTATAGGTAACTCTGTGATATTAAAACATCTATATGCAAAGACTTAGTCCAGGGCCTTGCAGCTTTGTTCTCTCTCCTTCCAGCCCAAGGCCTCTCCCACAACCAGGCCCCACCACATCCTCGGTCAGGCCAAGCAGCAGCCTGGCTTGAGCCCCCTCTTTGCCTTCATTGGAGCCAGAGGGCCTGGAGCTGCGCTGTATGTCATGCGCCTGCCTTTGTTCAATCCAGACGTCAGCTGGGACAGAAAGAATAACCCAGGAAGCTGGAGCAAACGGGGTCCCAAAGGTCAATACAAGTTGTACTCAATAAGCGTAGATATAGGCAAACTGAAGACATCCCAGGTTTCTACATTAAATATTTCACTATAAAGCTGCTTAAAAAGAGGATCTTCTGGAAGCCATCAGCACAACTTTCCACTCAATCAGGAAATACTTCCCCTCTAAAAATACAAAATCATGTTGGTGCATGTGTTGGAGTTTACACTGATTTATAAAATCTGAAAGTTGAAAATATATACACTCATAGAAAGCCCTTTAAGTTACACACACAGAGGCATGCACACATCATATATACATATATCATAAGTACTATGTATGTATCAAGCTATATTTTATATACTATGCTAGTCACCCATTAGTGTACAATTCAATGGTATTTAGTATATTTTCAGAATTGTACAATGATTAGCACAATCAATTTTAGAATACCTGCATCACTCCAAAATGAAAACCCATAATCATTCATAGTCACTTATATTACTCCAATCCTTCCGCTCAGACAACCAATAGGCTACTTTCTAGCTCTACAGAACTGCCTATTTTGGACATTCCATAAATGAAATCACATAATGTATGGTCTTTTGTGATTGACCAACTTCTTTCACTTAATATAATGTTTTCAAGAGTCACATATATTTGCATGTGTCAGTACTTCATTTATTTTGCTTAATAATATTCCATTGATGGACTTGTCACATAGTACTTATCCATTTATTGCTAGATGGACATTTTTGATTATCATGAGTAATGCTCCCATGGACATTTATGCACAAGTTTTTCCATGGACATGTTTTCCCTTTTCTTGGGTATATACCTAGGAGTTGAATTGTTAGGTCATGTGGTAACTTATATTTAACAAACCAATCAGAATTCCAATTTTTCTATATCCTCAACAGTTGTTATTGTTGCATTTTATTTTTAATTATAGCTATTCTAGCAGGTATGAAATGGTATCATTGTGGTTTTGATTCACATTTCCCTAATTATTAGTAATGAACCTGTTTTCTTGAGCTTATTGGTCATTTGTGCATCTTCTTTGGAGAAATTTAGATTGTTTGACCATTTTTTATTGAGTGTCTGAGTGATTCTTACCCAAAGAAAAAGAAAAAGAAAAAAACCTAAGAAGACACATGACTCCCAATTAATCTCCTCTTATAGTGGCAAGGCCAATATATGGTTAACTAAAAATAAAGTCTCAATGATAGTTAGACAAAGAGTTTATTAGATAATCAAAGTGAGGATTCAAACTCAAGAAGCAGGTCACAGATTTGCTCTGAGAGCTGTTCCAATAAACACAAGTTTGAATTTACCCTCTTACACAGGTAGGAGCAGTGAGTCATTGACATTAATAATTATTCTTTTAATAGGAGGGGCTTCTAGTTCCAAGTTGTAGAGACCTAAAGATACATTTGATGCAGGGTCTCCCTGGCAGTACAAGGGGTTAAGTCTCAGCACTATGAAGCTACCCACAGCCACTACAGCATGAGTTCGACCACCGGCCAGGGAGCTGACCCACGTGGCGCAGCAGACCTCTCCTGCCTCGCCCGCTGCTCCCCTCAGCAATATATTTCAGTAGATCCACCTGTTCTGCTCCCCACTCTGTCTCTCACCCCCCGCACCTCTGGCCTACACCCCAGCTCTTCTATGTATAAATAAATCATTTTTTAAAAAGAAATTTTTGATGCTAGAAGAGGGCAATGCTGGATTTAATTTCTTCCTTTCTCACTAATGCACTGCAGCGATGAAAGGACTAGGTCCAATGTTTGCACTGGTAAATCATTTTTCACCTGAAAAGACTTGAATTTACCTTCAGGTAGCAGGCTCCTGCGTACAGGACAGTCTGTGAGGATGGCTTGCTCTGTTGTTGCTAGACCAGAGGCGGGGGTCCTGGACAATTTACAATATGTTTACAGTAGAAATGTTTAGAGGCATCAGTACAACATAATGAAGATCAAATAATGCAGGAGAAAAAACGAAATCAAATATGATATATTTTCATCTATTTGAAAAACAAGTTAATCCCAGTCTTGCAAGACTGCACACTGCATTAGCAGCTCTCCATTTATTCGATTTTCTTTCAGCTAAAAACCATGCAACTGTTAAATTGCCAACTGGCTTTCATTTAATCAGAATTGAGATTAAAGCACCCAAGAGAAGTTAAAAACATTCTTTTCCACTGGATGGGCTATTATTAGGCAAATTGCACTTTGCTTTTCAATGTTTCTAATGAAGATTTTTTGGTATGATTATCTCCAAACACAAACCCAGTCCACATCCAGAAGTTCTTTGGCTCCATATGACATAACTATAAAAACATTAAGACTTAGGTATCACCCCAAAATATCTCCAGGAGTAATAATATCTGTAGTTGAACAGTCAAGTTTTCTTGTATGAAGTGCCAGTAAGAAGCCTAGTGAGTTGTCTCTGCTGGATGGCTCAGTAAGCTGGTACCGATTCCAAATGTGGAAAGCACCCCAGCTGCACCACAAGGGGTTTTTATGATAAAGAAATAGAATCCACTGAACAAGCTGCAGCAAGCCACATGCAGCCACCTGAAGTCCCGCAGGGCCTGATGTTCTCTCACGACCCCACAGTATCCTCACTTACAGCTCCCGCTGTGGCAGAAACAGTCCCACTACGCGCAGCAGCTGTTTCCTGCTCTGCTGCTGGGGTCAATCCCGTATCCTCTGCCAAAGTCACTCAAACTCCAAACCACTTGAATTTCTGGGTCACAGCACTTTTTACCACCCCAGCTCTAGAACCAGGAGAGTGAAATTGGAAAAGAATAGAAAAGGAGGAGAAATATTAAGGACTTCTTTCTTTTGCCTTAAACAAAATGGTAGTGTATTTCCATCCTGGCAGAATTCTTTCCCTTTTATTCTCAAGACTTGACAATTCTTACCCTTTGCTTTAGGTCCATATTGCAGGGGAGTGACATGCAAGACAAACAAACAAAACACACAGAAATACAAGTCTGACTCTAGAAAACTTGTAAAGCAGTAAAGAAGAACTACACCTCAACATGAAGCGGGACTTCACAAATTTCTTTTAGGCTTCACTCTGCTTGTTTTTGTGATAGCTTCCCCCAGTATCTTGCCCTCATAAATCTCCCCAATGCTTCTCTCAGGTAGATCTCCAGCCTTTTGAGACCTTTCCAATCTTCTGGGAGTAGCTCTATACTCTCATATCTAATCAACTTAAGTGTTTTCACTTTCTCAAATCCTTCTCGCCACTCACACCCGTGTCTCTTAGTAGGGAACATAGTGTTGTATATACAGATATTAGTTCATGATATTGTACCTGAAACCTATATAATGTCATAAACCAATGTTACTTCAATAAAAATGTCCTTATTTATTTTTTATTTATACATACAAGCTGGGGTACAGGCCAGAGGCATGGGGTGGCGAGAGGGTTCACCAGAGACAGAGTGGGGAGCAGAACAGGCAGATCAGAGGTACACTGCTGAGGGGAGCAAGGGGTGAGGCAGGAGAGGTCTGCCGCACCATGTGGGATTCTCCCTGGTCGGGTGTCGAACTCGCGTTGCCACTCCCGACAGCTCCACAGCGCAGAGCTCAACCGCTGCGCCACCGGGGAGGCCCAATAAAAATGTCTTTAAAGATACCCCGTCATCAGCACTCCAACAACCCAGGATTCTCAAAAGGTGGAAGAAGGGGAAGGAAAAGCCTGGGAAGACCTCCATACACTTTGCTGAAATTGGTTCCTGTAGTAACTGTAAGCAAGATCTCAAAGTGTCTTTGGAAAATTGTCAGCTTGAGCCTGTCCTCTCTCCCTCTGCTATTCCAGCCCCCTTTGGGAAAAAAAAAAAAAAACCTTATTATAAAGATTTATTTCCCCCTCTAAACTAGGGCATTCAAGCTATGTTCTCTGAATACTGCAGATATTGAGGAATTACTGAGCTCCTGGCTAGCACTACGGATCCCCTAATTTAGGCATTCCCAACTTGAGAAGGACAGCAGCTGTGTCAAAGACAGGACAGTCAAATATGGACTTGGGCTAAACATTTCTGAGAAAAAAATCTAACCGAGATATTTCTATGTATTTCCCTCTAGATTATAATCCCCTCGAGGGCATCATTTTTATTTTGGGGCTTAGTGGCAACTTACATATAGTAAGCACTCAATGACTATTTCAAGAAATGTGTCCGATGATTAAAATGGGAAACAGAGAACTCATTTAAAAATAAATTGGTGATGGAAAGGGACAAGGATAGTGGTGGGGGGAAGATTTTAACTTGTGTATTTCCAGTTCTACTTTATAATATAGCAGGTATATGTTCTTAATTCACATCTTCTGAGGTTATAAACACTTTGTTTTATAATTTATTGTTTGCAAAGTGCTGAAGCACATAATAATCATGTGATGTATTTATTATTAATACTCTAATTTCTCAGATGAAGAAAAATGAGACTCAAAAAATTAAATGTCTTGTTAGCAAGTTATATAACTAAGTTAGCAAGTTATATAACTTTAGGGTGTGGTGATACCTAAATAGCCCTCTATATTTGCTGCTGTGGAGTAAGTGGAAGGAGATATAATTGATAGCTGCTTTAAAAAATAAAATAAAAATAAATGCATCATTTTATATTCCTTCCTCCCAGAATCCAGATGTCCAACATGCTAAAGTATTGTTTACCTGTAAGCCCTCTCTAGCTCTGTTAAATCCAAAAAAGCACTAGTCGTTCTTAGCGTCAAACACCATTATTTCATTCATAACCCTTTAATACCTTTTCTGATCTCCTGAGGAAAATGCTGCTAAAAACAGACAGCTACCATTTTTATTTTTTGTGGGGAGGAAGTAAGCAGTTTAACAACCATCATCCTGGGATTTTTTTGACTTCTGACTTTATTATTCTTCATTCTAGCATGATTTAAAACAGAAAATATTTTGATAGACTGCTCAGTCTATCGCATACACATAAGACAAGTCTCTGACTGTATTGCATAGTTCAGATATCCTCACTATCCTTTAACACGGCAGAGCAAACAGCTTGCATGGATGTTTATTCCACTAGTTTATTCTACTACCCAAGATAAGCACTGCATCAAGATACTGCTGTTATCTTTTCTCGCCTTAGGAGTCTCTATTGAGCACTGGAAAAAAATTAAGATTTAAAACTTTAAAATAAAATTTTATAAAAACTGCACTGAGGAAGAAAGTGGGAACCAGGGACCACATATCTCCACATTCCAATCCCTTAGCAAATCAAAGGTGACGGCTTTCTTTTATAGCTCAGCATATGCAGTGTCTCAATTTGGATTTCCCTGAAAGAGGAGCTAGGTATAGAGGTCTTTGTGGGTGTCTTCCACTTTTCGAAGACTCCACTCACCCAAGTATAGTTAAAGATGTAGGCTCATTCTTAAATGCTCTATCATTTTCCTTCCTCCCGGTAATTTCTCATAGTTTCTAGAGATACAAAGGGTTTACCTTCTTGTTTTCCTGCATATTTATAGATTGATTTAAAATTTTATGTATTTTCTGCATTTTCTAGGAACGGGATATAGGATGGGAGGCTTGTTTTATGTGCTCAGTCTACTATCTTAAACTGAAATTGCTAATTTTCTCTAGCCTGGGACTAGACAAGTACTAAAATCTCTATTTTGCATTTATTACCATCTCTGCTAATGAATTAGTAACAGAGATCTTAGTTCTAGAAACTTGGCATGAGTTCACTCTTCTAGATCTAAATATGGGAGTTCTTATTGTTTCCAATATGCATTCTCCCCTTCTTCCTTGTATTAGAACCCCTCAGTTGTAGGGGAGCATAGGCAGGAGTGGGTGTGCAACTCTTGGGTCACATCTGTTAAAGGAAGATTCCAGGCTTCTACTTCATTTTCCCATTTTCCCCCAGGGGTTAAAACAGATGTGGATGATAATGAGCCACCTTTGACTCTGAGGATGAGGGAAACATCCTAGCAATTGGAAGTGCAACAAGAAAGAAATGTGAGTCTCTCGATAATTTTATCAAGCAGGGCTTCTTTATACTTCTGTTCTATCAGCTTAGACTTTCACATGGATGAGAAATAAAAGTACCTTTTGGTTAAAGCCATTGCTATTTAGTCTCTGCAAAAATACTAAACCCATATACAGAGGTGCTGCTTTAATAATTAATTCCAGTTGTCTCAAATCAGACACTGATTAATGCCTTTGCTAGAAACCCTCCTCCTCTTTCAAAATTAGTTGATTATAAGTAATCAACTTACTGAAACACTTTACAGACCAAAACAGTTTTTCTTTTTAAAGGCCTGGTCCTTATGCAAGCTCATATTCTCAAAATAGGTTTTTATTGTTTGGTGGATATAATTATAGTGGAAATCACTATTTCATATTGTAATATGTTGTGAAGGTTTTCAGGTCATATGCTATCTCTGCATTTTAGTTTAGGAAGTTTCCACTGATTTATCTCCAGTGATTCTTTCCTTGGCTGTGCCCAGTCTCCTGATGAGCCTATCAAAGGAATTTTTCATTTCTATTATAGTTTTTTTTTTATTTTCAACAATCATCATTTTAATCTAAGAGTTTCCACCTCTCTACTTATTTGCCTGCGCACATTGTCTATTTTATCCACTAAAGCCCTTAATGCATTACAGCCACATATCATTTAATGATGGGGATACAGTCTGAGAACTGCATCCTTAGGTGATTCTGTCCTTGTGCAAATGCCCCAGAATGTAATTAACAAACCCAGATAGTAGCACCTACTACACACATAGGCTGGATGGCATAGCCTAGTGGAACCACCTCCCTCGTATATGTGGCGCACTGTTGACTGAAACATCCTTAAGCAATATGTGACTGTAGTCATAGTTATTTTGAATCCCCTGTCTGATAATTCAGATATCTGTGTCAGAACCAAATGTGGTATCTTCAGTTGTGACTTTCACTTGGACTTTTTGTTGACAGTCAGTCCTGTCATTCCACATAATAGGAACTGTGGCAATTAGGCATTTAGTGTGAGGTTTCCTGTTAATATGGCTAGGAATCAGGCTGTGTTTAATGTTCACTGTAGCTATAGGTGCCAAAGACTTTAAATTCTCCTACTGTCTTTGTTTTTGCTTCTCATGTTACCTTTGGGCTTCTAAGAGAGAGTCTGCATCTTGCTACTCTTTCAACTGCAATCCAGTGTCATTATATTGGAGTCTGTCAGTGTAGTGGTTAGATATTGGGAAGGGGAAGAAATCTATATAATCTGATGAAATCTGAGTCTTTTGATGGGCCTGTGTCCCTTGCATATGACCTTCACAATCATTTCTTGCTTTATTTTTCCTTTCATAAGTGAGAAAGGAAGTCTAGAGGGGATTAATAGAAGAAATGCCTTTTCTCAACATGGAGTACAAGTCTGGTCAAGTCCTTTGCCTCTGTACAGTAGACATTTGCCATGGAAAATACGCTGGCATAATTCACAATGGTTACGCTTCCCCTCTCACAGTCATAGATACTAGGGCATCCACTTAAGCTCTTTACCATGAGAATCTGATGGGCCCGCCACAAAGACTGCACTCCCCAGGAGCTTCCCCTGCCAACCTAGTTCACACTTTACCACCAGCAATTCCTCAAAACTACCATTTGCGTATTCCTTCTAGTTTACAGTTTTAGCCACTTCTGCTCCAGGTAAGAAGATCTCAGCAGTGATTATCTGTATCCTCTAACTTCTCCAGATTTTTTTAAAAAAGATTTACTTATTTATGCATACAAGAGCTGGGATGCAGGCCAGAGGTGTGGGGAGTGAGAGGATTCACCAGAGACAGAGTGGGGAGCAGAACAGGCAGATCAATGGAAATACACTGCTGAGGGGAGCAGCAGGTGAGTCAGGAGAGGTCTGCTGTACCATGTGGGCTAGTTCCCTGGCTGGGGAGAGGATCGAACTCATGCTGCAGTGGCTGGCAATAGTTTGATAGTGCTGAGACTTTAACACCTGCACCACAGGGAGGCCCCCCAACTTCTCCAGATTTCAGGGTGGTGGTGTGCCCTGCATTCTCTAATGGGTCCAAGAAAAATGAGTGATTTATTTTTCAGTTCAGTTTTTTCCTGTGGTAAGAGTGAGAGCTCTTTATGTGTCAAAACTGAAAACAAGTTTGATAGTACTTAACTTTAATACATTTGGGTGTCATATAGAATCTGAATGCAAATTGCAACTGAGTTTTTTACTTGAAACTTGAACCTGGCCAAAATGATTCTTTACTCCAAGAGTAGGAACTTGAGATCTTCTGGCAAGCTGCAATATGAATATTTGTGTGATAGGCAGGATCTATCATTTCAAAATCATATTAAATAAACGGGACTCTTCTGGGCCAAATAATAGGTCTGACTCTACTAAAACTACCCAACAGGTTCCTAGCTTATTTTTGAAGCTATCAAATTAAGTTGAATTTTACTGTAGGCTAAATATGTGAATTTCTAGTGATAGCAGGGTAAACTGCTATCAAGGTCTTCTGGAAATTTGAGCTGGGGAAAGGGACAGAAAACCAAATGGGCATCCAAGTTTAGGGCCACAAAGTCAGTGGAATAAAGGAAGATGTACCCTGAAAACTGCCTAGATACCAAGAAACTCTGGCTAGCCAAGACTTCCATAGAGTGAACAATGGTGTCAACAGGTGAAGGTCTTGGTTACCAGAACAGTCTCTGATGCCAGAATGTGGATTAAGATCATGGATGAATCAATATGACCTTGATTTGGGGGAAGGTCTCAAGATCTAAAGTGTTCTAGTTCCCTTAGAATAAGCAGCTTATGTTATTACTGCAAGCCACTGTTGACTTGTATGACTTCAATGCCCTAGGCTCATTCGCTCAATATTCTCTTTGCAGCCATATGCCGTTAGCAAGGTTAGCTTCTCTTTCCATGTCTAGCAAATGATCCAAATCTATTTCCACCCACGTGCTCCCTCTTGTACTCCGAGAGTGGGATATTTCCACTAAAAAGAACCTGTCAGTGCTAATTAAGGAGGAAAGCCTATGTGGCAATGTGTAGGTTTAAATGACAAGAGAGGGCCTCCCTGGTGGTGCAGCGGTTAAGCACTGTGCTGTGGAGCTGTAGGCAGCGGTAACGCTAGTTCGACACCCGGCCAGGGAGATTCCCACATGGAGTGGCAGACCTCTCCTGCCTTGCCCGCTGCTCCCCTCAGCAGTGTATTTCCATTGATCTGCCTGTTCTGCTCCCCACTCTGTCTCTGGTGAACCCTTTCGCTGCCCCATGCCTCTGGCCTGTACCCCAGCTTGTATGCATAAATAAATAAATCTTTTTTTAAAAAATTAAATAATAAAATAAAAGACAGGAGAATCCCCCACGGAGGTTCTGAGGAATACTGTGGATATGCTGACAATAAAAAGCTTGATTCAGTGACATTATTTAACACATTGACATGGAAAGTACCACTGGAAATAAAGTGACTTTCAAGGGAAAAATCGCTTCATTGAACTGTGTGAAGAGTGATGATTGTTCTTAACTATACTCTGTTTCATAGCTTCTCAAGTGATATATCCAAGAACAACTGGTAAGGGAGTTGTGTTTCCTCTCAGGTCCCACAACCTGACAACAGCTTCTTTGTGGCATTTGGGAGTAACATTGTTTGAGAAACTCATCCATAGAGAACAGGCTGAGTTTTTTCTTCTGTGATTCTTTTCCAAACCTGTATTCACATACAGCTAACTTGGAGAAGAGGACTGAGGCATGAGAGGAAAGGATGAGCAGAGCCAACACAGATGGATGTGTGTGTGCTCTGGGTGGGGGCAAAGAGTCAGCGGAACATTTGGTAGTCACAGCTTTGAGAACACCGGGTTTCATGTTTGTTTCAGATGTGTGAAGCATCACTAGATTCACAAAATGTTCTCTCCCTCTCTTCCATCACTCGGATGGAAAGAGTGGAAAGCTCGTCCTTTCTGCCTGAGCTTCCCAGTATTCTAAGCTACTTAATCAGGCACATGATAGTCAATCAATTTAGTGAGTCTGTACATGCTAATGAGATGAGGATAAAATTATTATGAAAGACGTGGCAAAAGGGTTTGATACACACATAATAGCAATTCAAGGTGGATAAAAAAGAAACTATTCAAAATTCTAAGTGGCTTATGTCCATTCACATTTACAGCTCCCATCTACTGACATTTCAAATCATCCCATCTAAGGAATCTAAGAGAAGGCACTTAGTCAAGCTGGAAGCACTTACGCTTATTTTCATGAAGTAGATGTAGTCAGACTTACCAAAGTCACGAATTGCAACAAATGACTCAAAGTAAACAATGGGTAGATGGATGGTAACAGAAATGGCTCCAATTTTTCCCCTCTTATATCCACATTGTGATATTTCAGCTCCCCCCCATCAAAAAATGGAGTCCTTCCCCCATCTCTGAATCTAGTTAATCTTCGTGACTTTGGCCTATACAATGTGGAAGAAGTGATACTGTTCCAAATTCTGAGTCGAGGTGACAAGAAACCTTGAACCTTTGCTTTCTCTCTTGTACTTTTTACATGAGGATGAGTCCAGGCTCGCCTAACAAAAGCTAAGAGACTGCTAGGGGCCTACTCGTCCCTGCCAAGACTACCCTACATCAGCCAGCCACCAGTTGACGAACACAGACGTATGAGCTAACTTGAAATAAGCTGAGCCCAGCCCAAATTAACAATCCCAGACCATCCCATCAACAGACTTCTGAAAAATTGCAGATGGTTATTGTTTGACAGTATTACATTTAACAAGAGCTGTTTGGCACAGTCGCTGAATATTAACTTTCTCTTGGATCTGCTGTCTAGTTTTCTTTCTCCTGTTCCACTTTCATAAAAATTCACAATGTGTTATTTGATAGCTGGGAGTGAATAATTTATTTTATTTGGACCTCAAATAAAACCTATTGATGATAGGCCTCAAGTAGTTTCTTTTCCCTAAGTGAATGACACACTGTTCTGTGGAGTTTTTGTACCTTCACTTTTGTTTTCTATGTAAATGGCTGAATGCCACTCTTTTGGGGAAAACATACCATGCTCCACCATGTCATTAGTGTCTAACATGTATTAGGTTTTGTATTTATTTATCACAAACATCTTTAGGGCCTCCCTGGTGGCACAATGGGTTGAGCGCAGTGCTGTGAAGAGTGCAGCGCTGTGAAGCTGTCGGGAGCTGTCGGGAGCTGTGGCGGCGTGAGTTCGATGCCCGGCCAGGGAGATTCCCACATGGCGCAGCAGACCTCTCCTGCCTCGCCCGCTGCTCCCCTCAGCAGTGTATTTCCATCGATCTGCCTGTTCTGCTCCCCACTCTGTCTCTGGTGAACCTCTCACTGCCCCACACCTCTGGCCTACACCCCAGCTTGTATGCAAAAATAAATAAATATTTAAAAAAACATTTTTATGAGGTTTCCCTTCTCAAGTTGAGCTTTATTACTTAACTTTCCGATAAATAATTCACTGAGAAATTTACACATTAGTAGTCCCTTGGTGGCACAGCACAGTCATGAATGGCAGAGACTTGACAACAGTCAAAGCCATAGACTCTGTGTTGAGTTAGAAATAAATAAGCAGGGACTCCCTGCTGGCACAAGGGGTTAAGTCTCAGCACTATGAAGCTATCAGCAGCCACTGCAGTGAACTGCAGCACGAGTTCAAACCCTGGCCAGAGAGCTAACCCACATACGGCAGAGCAGACCTCTCCTGTCTCGCCCGCTGCTCCCCTCAGCAGCATATTTCAGTCAATCTGCCTGTTCTGTTCCCCTCTCTGTCTCTGGTGAATCCTCTCAACCCCTCCCACATCACCTCTGGCCTGCGTGCCAGCTCTTATATGCATAAATTATCTTTTTAAAAAAAGAAGTAAATAAGCAGCTACAGATGAGTGTTCCAACAGCAACCTGCTTTGATGATGAAGGAAGACCTATTAGTACAGACAACCATAGGGTACTTCAAGAGGAACAAAATTACTGAAATTGAGCCATAAAACAATCTGGGTTCTATAGCACCATTCTACCATACTGCACATGGCCCTTCGTTCTGATTCACTGATTTAAAAACAAAAGCATTTATTGAATCAGGCATTGATCTCCAGGCTAGTATTATAATGGGGAGGAGAGCAGACCAACTCCCTACCCTCATGGGGTTTACACTTGTGTGAATGACACAAGAGATGAGCAGTTTAGCAGCCACAAAAAACCTACAAAGAGGGGACTCCCTGGTGGCACAGCAGTTGGGCGCTGCACTGTGGAGCTGTCGGCGTCAGTAACTCGAGTTCGATGCCCGGCCGGGGAGATTCCCACATGGCGCTGCAGACCTCTCCTGCCTCGCCCACTGCTCCCCTCAGCAGTGTGTTTCCATCGATCTGCCTGTTCTGCTCCCCCCTCTGTCTCTGGTGAACCCTCTCGCCACCCCACACCTCCGGCCTGTACCCCAGCTTGTATGCATAAATAAATAAATCTTTTAAAAAAAACCTACAAAGAGTGGCATTAAAACGGAGGAGAAAGAAAAATAAAAGTATCTTTCTATAGTCTAAGTGAGAAGGAAAGAGTAAATGTCAGAGAATAGGGAGAGGGATTATTACTTCTGTTACAAGACAAGCAAAGAACAGCGAGGCACACAAGTATGTTCTTTTTTTTTTTTAAACATTTTAAGAGGACAGGTTTCTTAGGAAAGGAGAAAGTAAAAGAGAGGCACCTGCACAGCCACAGTGGGCAGGAGAGCTGCCTGCAAGTATGTTCTTATATTAGGTGGCAGGAAGTTGAAGCCTCATGATGGATTCAGTTTTCTTGATGAAGTGGGAAAGCAACATATGAATACTAATAGGAATGTTCTGGAGTCAGAGGGTTGGAGAGGGCGAGAATGTAATGAACATGGTAGAGAAGTAGAGCTGAGCAGACTAGAGGATCATCAGAGGTTTCCCCTGCTGCTCTGAAAACCCCATTGTGGACGGAGACCACAGAGTAGAGACCCACATAGATTCATTGAGGGACCTATTGGGATTTAGGTAGAAAAAAGACAGACGAGTTAGATCAATTCAGTATTTCACTGTTTTTGATTTTTAACCAACATAGAATCAAAGGAAAATTATAGCTTTCATCACTCTGTGATGATTCCTTCAAGAAACAGTCGAAAAACCAAACTCCAAAATGACGCCCAAAGAGAGGCCTCCAGTGGAAGCTCCCAGGGGGGTCTACTTCACATCTGCCACTCTGACCTGAGGTCCTCACCCTAATGACCAGCAATCTCTGGGGTCTGAATCCCCCTTTTCATCAAACATTAATGAGGGGTAAAACAGAGATAAGACTATATAGGCAGAAAACCCTTCATAAAAGGCCCTTATTGTTCTCCAAGCCCTTGTTTCTTTCCAGAAGGAGACAGTGAACCTTGTACATTGCAATCAGTGCTTCTCCTGAATTTTTATATGTTGGAATAAAGGAATGAGAAATGTGTTTCATGTTGCTTCAACATCATCTGTATCATCCTAAGGAGGGTGGAATATAATGATTGTTACGATAAGAAATCTGTCCACAAGCCTTTAGTGTCAGCTGCGCTCAGTCTATAAATATGTTTATATTTGATTATGCTCTTAAAGACCAGGACTGCATGCGTTGCATGAATATACATGATTAGTGCTTTGGCTTATCAAATGCTTTATTATGTGGAGACCATCACACAAATGTTCGTTTTGTTCATATCGTGTTATTTTCTTCCTGTAAAAAAAGTTGCTTTGTTTTAAAATTAACCACTTTAAAGGTTTTCATCTGGCCTAGGAATAAATATTTATAATGTGCTTTGACTATGAAGAGAGTCATTAGCATGAAAGCTTTGACAATGAATGATTCCCTCTGATAAGACTGTGGATTTTTGATGAGCAAAATGACTAAACTTAATGAAAGCATTTTATGATTCTAAATACCTTACTCCAGTCCTTCAATATCATCAACAAATGTCCTCCATGAGACATGGTTTAGGAGAATCACGGAAATTAAGAGCTGGATGAGATTTAATAGGTCTCCTCGCACCTCTTCTTTCCCTGAATCAGACTGAACTGATGCATGGAGTACATTTACTCTTCAACCAGTTTATAGTTCCCTCTAGTACCATAAAGCAGTATAACAGACAAGAGGGTCAGATTATCTACCCTGAACCAAAAGGTCAGCATTTCTTCCTATTGAAAGATAGACATTAAAATAACAAACACATTTGTTTCCTCTGTGGCAGAAGGAAATATTCTATCTTGAGATTTGGTCAAGGGTGTAATTTATATTTAAGATGGGGCATGAATTGCCATAACATGACTAGAATTTTTAAACAAATGACTCAAAACTTATGACCTGCACTAGAAATGGCAGGAACAGGAAGGATCAAAACACACACAAAAAACGAACCTTTCAAACCTTATCCAAAACATTCTTACTGTTGTCATGCAATTGTGTGAACAAACGGAGCATGCCAGAGACACATAATTTCATAAACAAGTACTAAGTCATAATGAAAATATATGGCTGACACAAACATAGGAAAAGGAGGAAAGACTGTAAGATAGATGTCTCTTCTAGAATCTAGGGACTGGAAGAAAGGCAACAGTCTCTCTGTGGGAAAGTCTGTCTTTTCCTCCCTCACTTATATGCTGATGGTGCTACTCTATGTTAGGTTTTATACTCTGCTATCCCTTTGCACTTAAACTGTGGGAACACCCCGTAAACTAAAAGCCAGAGAAAGACATCAGGTCAAAATCACAGAATCGGGTAAAAACACTGTCTCCCAGCTGTGACACCCATATAAAGTTTTCGTACTTCTAGTAGTTCACTCCTCCCTGGCCTCATACCACAATATGATATAAAGGAAGCCTCAAGTAGAAGAGATCCCCTAATTCCTTCAATCTTAGCCTCAAAAGCTATTTTCTTTTCAATCATCCAATTTTCTGACCCTTACGCTCTTCCCATCTCACTTCTAAAACCTCATCACGGCAACTCTCTGACCCCAATTAGACTTTAGATGCAATGACTATCGCTTTTTTCACCACTTTTCACTGCATATCCAGTTTAGAACCCATGGTCTATTAGCAAATCCCTCCCCTAAAAATGCCTTGGATGCCATTATCCTCTCTTCCTCAGCTAAAAACATATGGAAAAATCCCAACCATAGTCAACCCAACTCTCCTGAACATAATTCCAAGAGCTGAACACAGCGTGCACAACCTCAAAGATCGGTTCATTTTGACATTACATCCACAAATCCCAACTGAGCTGCCTGAAGTCTTACCACATTTTCCTAATAAATTCCCCACTAGATCAGAAACTCCATAGAATGGAATTTTTCCTGTTCACCCCCAGGTAACACAGGACTTCTCAACTTCAGGACTATTAACATTTTGCGCAAAATGATTTTTGTGTGGGAGGGAGCTTTGCATTATAGGATATTCAGTGGCAAACATAGCCTTACACTCATTATATGCCAAAAGTATTCACCCTAGTTATGGAAATTAAAAAAGATAAACTCTTACCATCTGCAGCAACATGGATGCAGCTGGAGGGGATTATGCTGAGCAAAAAAAGTCAAAAAGAGAAAAATAATCACCGGATGGTATCACTTACACATGGAATATAGAGAAACAAAACAAAGGGTCAGACAAAGACAAACCTTAGAAGTTTTGCTGTAGAACTGAGACTTGGGGTGGGGGAACAAAGTAAGCAGGGAACAAAATGGACTGTGGTAGAGGACTATGGGTATTTTTTTAATATATATTTTTATTGTTATTTATGTCTTTTACATTTTGTATTCCCCTTGGGTAGCCCACCACTAACTCACGCGATCTATCTCCATGGTCCCCTGCGCTCTTCTCTATTCCATCCTGTGCCCTTTTCCTTCCCTCCCTCCGCCTCCCCCCATCCCCCCCCCATAGAAGAGAGACAATCAGACTATGGGTATTTTTGTGGTGGGTGTGATGTGTGAAGGGGGAGATCCTACACCTCCAAATCACAAACAACATTGTAAGCCAATGTTACTTCAAAGAATATGTGTGTGGGGCCTCCCTGGTGGCGCAGCGGTTGAGCGCTGTGCTGTGGAGCTGTTGGCATCGGGCGATGCAAGTTCGAAGCCTGGCTGGGGAGAATCCCACATGGTGCGGCAGACCTCTCCTGCCTCGCCCGCTGCTCCCCTCAGCAGTGTATTTCTGATCTGCCTGTTCTGCTCCCCACTCTGTCTCTGGTGAACCCTCTCGCCACCCCACACCTCTGGCCTGTACCCCAGCTTGTATGTATAAATAAATAAATCTTTAAAAAAAAGAATATGTGTGTGTATGTGTGTATATGTATGTATTTGCGTGTGTGTGTGTATAATATTAAAGTTAAACCTACCCCCAAGAAAACAACCTGTCAAATGTATCCTGGGGCAGGAAGGGGAAAGTCACCACCCACCTACCCCCCCACCCCCACCCCCTCCCAGAGACACTGCTCTAAAACAATGCCTGGTACATAGTAGGTACAAAGTAAACATTTGGTGAATAAATGAGTGCCCAAACTATCAGTCACAAAGAACCCCAAGGAGTAATACATGTAATAAATGTATTGTTCTTACTTCCAACAGAACCAAGTTTAAGCCTTCCTAGCAAAAGTGAATTTACTTTGTTTTAATGATTTTGGGGGGGCGAGTGAGGGGGGAGAGGATTTTGCACCAAAGATTCTCAGCCCTGACTGCATGTTATAATCACCTGGGGTAGCTTTTGAAAAACTGATCCTCCTCAAAAACAATTAAGTCAGAATCTCAAGGGTGGAGGCTAGCATAAATTAAAAAAAAAAAAACAACCCTCCTCCAGTGAGTCTGATTTGCAACCTGGGTTCAAATCCTGTTTTTTTTTTTCAGTCTTTCAAAGACTAATTCCATAGCCTAGCAACTCCCCTAGCTAGGCCATTTCTCCTTATACATCCACATTAGCAATCAGTGCCTTTGAAATGGAAGAAAGTGTTACCTCAGCATAGTAACTTCCAGCTCCATTTATAGCTTATATCCCCTGTCCCACTCTTGATGCACATTCATCCTAAGTAAGTCAATTTAAAAATTAGTGTTCTACTCTTGATAATTAGTTCTGGTAATTAGAAAAATTGCATTACCTTGCTATTTTCTTTTGTAATGATGGCTTGTGTTATGGAAGAAAACTCATTCTGTCATATTGGGACCAGATATTACAAAGGCCTTAAAATAATACTGTATGAAAGTCTTGATTTGTAGCTGTCTTCCACACTAAAAACAAAAGGATTGGAAAATCAGGTGCCACAACAGAACCTGTGGGGAAGCAGGATTAGCATTACAAATTGGAGAGATCCATCAATATTTACATAACAGAAGATGATCTACTGGTGACAACATTAACAACTGCAATTTTAAGTTATTATTCAAATATACAGTTTTTCTTTTCCAAAGTGCTACCTTGTAACTTGAAAAATGAACTCTGGTTCTCAACATTGAATAGTTCTGAAGTGAAATTAAGGCATTCTAATTCTAGAAAAAGATTTTTCATGGATTCCCATGTGTTCCTCTGTGATTTGGAGTTGTAGGATTCTTGGCTACAAAACAAACATAGTATCTGTCACAACACTGCAATCATTGTTATAAAAATAATGCTGATTATGTTCCCGAAGCAAAATAATCTAGTTCACATAAGGTTCTGTTAGTATTTCCAAAGAATTTGCATCTTGCAATTGTTGTCTTCCATGAGTTCTGTAACAGTGTAATCTCCATGAAAAAGGGAGGTTCCGTGGTCCCTGCTCCAGCTAGTGAAGGGTGGAGCTGAGCAGTGGGGGGGGGGAGCTAAAAAGGACTTGGGAAAGAAGACTTGGAGGAGACACGTGGAGCAGAGACTTGTGAAGAAGAAACTTCATTTGCTTCTCAGCCTTGGACTTACACCAGAGACCTGTGGGACATGGAAGGAGATACTTGAAAGAGACAGAGATGTGAGGGACACATGTAGCAATGTTAGCAGGCAAACTGAGGGCCACCCCAGGACCCCCAAACCTGCATACTTTAGAGGGGTTCTACCATCTGCTGCATGAAGACAAAACATACTACTAGTGTGTAAGACCTTCAAGAGAAAAGAACTTTAATAGAATTAGTGCACAATAGAGAGAAGAGAAAGAATATAGTTTCCAATAAAACACCCAAAGTTACCCATCCCCTCAAGGTAAATGCCCAGACAAGCAGGGGTGGCCAAAAGCAAATCTGAGGATGGAGGCAAAATCAAAGTACAAATCATGATAAGGCTGCCACTGTCAGCCTCCCTGCGTGTCTCTCACCCATGTGTTGCTTCCAGGTGTCTCTATGTCTCCTCGTGTCTCCTTCAGGTCACACAAGTCTCAGTACATGCCCAAAGCTGAGAAGCAAGCAAGCCCTTCCCTTCCACAAGCCTCTCCCTGAGCACATGTGCTCTCCGTATTATATAGCTTTACCTCACTGGGTGTGGCAAGGAGCATGGTACCTCCCTTTTTATGGAGATGTCTGTTACAGATTTTGTTTTGATCCTTGGTCTTTTCAATGAAACATATGATCCAATCAGTTGAAAGACTGTATAACACAAATAGCTGACCTCCCTAAAGCAAAAGGGAATTCTTCAGCAGACTTCATTTGCAAGATTGGTTCTTCCAGGATCGGCAGCTAATGATCTTTGGACTCAAAGTGACTTTCTTCCCTGAGGCTTCAGCCTGCTGGCCTCCCCCATCAGATTTTGGACTCACCAAGCCTCCACAACTGCATGCCCAATCCCTTAAATATCTTTATCTGTGCATCCTATTGATTCTGTTTCTCTGGAGAATGGTGACTAATACAGGGTATTAGGAAGCAGATCCTCAGGAAGTAGATCCTCAAAATATAACTCTGTTCATATACCCAAGGAGCACATGGATAATCTTTCTGAGACACAATGGGGCATGAGTAACTCATGGCATGAAATGATATTCTGATTACTCACATTATCACCAGAGAATAAAATGCAGGCAAAGGCAAGGCATTAGAGGCAAAGCTCTTGGTTTCAATGGCAACAAGAGTGGCAATAAAGATTGTAGAGTCACCTGGCACTTTATAATTTTAGAAAGCACAGATAGTGAAAAATATAAATTAAGGACTTATGAACATAAAGTTAAGAGCATGCACTTAAAAATTAGAAGAACTCCATGGCAGGTCTGAAGGAGTCCTTCATCTCCCATGACTAAATGATTACATGAGCAATTATGAGGTTCCTTATAAGTGCAACAGATGTGCAGTTCCAAATGTGCTGCTAGATGTATGGAGAAGACACATCAGCTACATTCTAATGTCAAAACAAGGTGGTCATACAATCACTAAAACCAAAAACATTAGCCATGATGGGTGTCCCACTTAAGATAATGGAATTAAAAGTGGAAGAAGATCCAGTAACATAAGACAACCATAAAAGTTCCCTCCTCTGCAGTTGGTCAAGAGGATGAATGATGAGGAGTGAAAGTCAAAGACTCTACCAAGTTCTGGAAGTATTCCATTTGGATCCCCATAAACAAAGGGCTTTGGATCTTCTCTCCTTTCGGGTGAAAATTTATCCCACATACCTTACTCTTCCCTCTGGGTTTCATTACTCTCCTAGTGCTTAGATTCATGATTCTTTCCTACATTGTATGTAAGAACTCCAATTTCTTTGAGCAAGTGCTTATTATATTTTGTACCACTTTCCTAATTGTCAGTGTAAGAGTTGGTCCTAATTACTTGGCATATCATTAAAGAAACCTTAAATTTAATTCAAATGGTTTGTAAAATGAGTCTAAAAGTTTTTTCAATTTATTCTATGTAGACCACTTCTCGACAATATTTGGAGGAAGCAAATTATTAAAAACTCTCAAACATAACTACTTGTAGATATTTTAAGTATAAGTCCATATATAAAATTGGCCAAAAGGACATGAGGAGCAGACTTCTGGTGACTTGAGAGAAAGATGTTCCTTCCTAAGAAAAATCGATCCACTCAATACATTGTCCATCTTCTTCATTGGATGTGATGCCTTCATTCCTTGCAATACCAGATATGCTTCAGTCATGTGTGGCCATGAGATTAAATATTCCTGATATTCCAAGGATAGCAGTGTGTAAAGCACTGAAAAACTGTTGATCAACTGAATCAACCTGGAGCATTGGTGCCTCTGTATTTTTGGTTATTCCAGAAAACAAATGTCCTAATTATTTCGGCCTATCCTATCTTTGTCTTCTGTTGCTTGCAACCAAGATAGTAACTGATAAAGCGGCAATGGTTTTCAAACATGGTTCCAAAATAATCTGACACTTGTGTTACTGAAACCTGGGTTCTATGTCCCCTCCCCTAGAGTCTGAGTGGGCTCTAACAGTTTCAATTATTAGAGTATGGTGAAAGTGATAGAATGTGACTTGTGAGGCTAAAAGCCAATGCAGCTTCTGACTTCTTCAATGGAACTTGGAATCTTGAGCTGCTATATAAGACATCTCACTACCTTAACACTGCCACGATGTTAGAAAGTCAAGCATTTGGCAGGAGTATGTGCTGGTGCTCCAGCGGGCTGTCCTGATTTTTTATTCTGGTCAGCCCAGGCACCGGACAAGAGTATTAACAAGTCTTCAGATGCTTCCAGCCCCCATCATCCATTTACCGTCTGTCCCTGAGTATTCCCAGCTAGGCCCCAGACAGCATACAGAGATGTTCTTCCTACTGCCCCTTATCCAGATTTCTAGCCAATGGAATCCATGTGCATAATCCAATAAAATGAAAGCACTGCTAAATTCTGAGGTTATTTATTATGGAGGGATGGTCGTGGAGTCACCGGACAACGGAGCAAACCCAGGGGCTCTCAGCCAGATTTCCAACCTCCAACAACACAAACAATAAGCCGGGAGCAAACCAGCCACTGTCCGCGGCTCCACCTGTTGGGAATCAGTGACGGGCCGGAGGGGCCCTGCACTCAAGCCCGAAAAAAGCTCCAGAAACCACCTGGTCGAGATTGACAAGAGGGCGAGGAGACTTGGGAGGAAATGTTTTGTGAAGCAGCCACCCATCTCGAGCAGCACTCGGCTTCTCCTTGTGTTTCAGGGCTACCCCAAAGGGAAATGAGAATGGCCTTGATGTGGGTCCTCACCCACGCTTATAAGCTCCGGAGGAGGGGCCTCCCCGGTGGCGCAGCGGTTGGGCGCTGCGCTGTGGAGCTGTCGGCAGCGGCGATGCGAGTTCGAGCCCGGACGGGGAGAATCCCACATGGTGCGGCAGACCTCTCCTGCCTCGCCCGCTGCTCCCCTCAGCAGTGTGTTTCTGATCTGCCTGTGCTGCTCCCCGCTCTGTCTCTGGTGAACCCTCTCGCCGCCCCGCACCTCTGGCCTGTACCCCAGCTTGTATGCATAAATAAATAAATCTTTAAAAAAAAAAAAAAAGCTCGGGAGGAGGCTCAAGGGCAGGCAAGCAGGGAAAGGTTAATAAAAGATTTAGTTACAAGAAAAATGAGAAGACGGGGATGAGAGAGATTAATTGGCCAATGTGTCCTACCTGCAACACTGTTTGAGCTGGAACCTCGGGGCGTGCTGAAGGCAGGCAGCACCAGGAGCGCGCAAGCCCAGTGTTTGGTTTTACAGGAGCATGGCTGCTTAACTCCACCCTTTGTTCCCAGCACCGCCCCCCACCTTCAGCAAGGCATGATGGAACTTGTAGTCCTTGGTGCCTAAAATCTCATTGGCATGGAGTGAATTCATCACTGGAAAGCCTGGAAGAAAACTGAAAAGGAACATTGGAAACAAGGAGCTGGAGTTCATTGAGGACAATGAAAAAGAGGCCGAGGAGGGAGAGGACGAGAGAGACAGCGCCAACGGCGAGGATGACTCTTAAGCACGTAATGGGATTTAGAAATCTTGTCCCCTTTCTTTCCCTAGGCGCTTGTCTAAAATCAAAAATTTCACCAGATCCTTTCCCCTGGTACCGACAGCACATGCTCACGGCTCTCCCCACCCTTGTCCTTCCCGTGTTCATTAATCCCTATTGCCCTGTGCCTCGTTCCATTTTCACTTCCTTTGATGCTCCTAGTAATGTTCCCTGTAATTTTTCTTTTTATTTTGATACCTCTTTATGGATTAATAATTAAAAGAGTGTATGGTTTTTAAAATGTTGAAACGAGGACTACACAGATACCCGTGAGGGCAGGCAAGGAGTCGTTGTTTATTGATTATCAAAAGAGCAAGGAAAGAGAACTCCGGGGAGTCCTCTCTGGGTGTGAGAGAGACTTCTTGAAGTGGCAGGGCTAGGGGCCTATATAGGTTTTAGGAATGGGTTTTGGGAACAAAGGAATTAAACTCTATTGGTTGAAAGAACAAGGAGAGTGGACTTGGTAAAGCCCATTTTTTGTTGGCAGTTGTGAGCACCATCAACTGCAGCTCGGGGGTCAGGCAGGGCTTGTGACCACCTCCAAGGGAACAGCTCATGTGTGTCCACACCTCCAGTCTGAACTGGTCTGGTTCAGGGTCTGTGACTCTTCTTCTAGGTCTACAACTCCCTTTTCTTCCCATAGCAGCCAACTCATAAGCTGTAGAAAGATACCTCAGAAATGCTAACAAAAACCCACAATAAGTCAAGGAAATCTATGGCAGCAGGCTTCCAGGCCTAGAGTCACGAGGTTTTAACCTCTTGTTTACCAGTCCGTGGGAACAGCAAAATTTTGTCCTTGAGTCCTGTCCTATCCCTGTCCTGGGACCCTTCCTGTCTCAGTGAGAACAATAATTCCTTACCTCATTTTATATTTTGACCTGTGTTTGACCTGTACAGACACAGAAACAATTCCTTAGGAAAGTAAGGTTAGTTTTCTCAAGGGCACTGCTAAGCCTCCTCATATAATGTTGGAATTGCTCACGGGATAATAAAAAATATCCTGAAAGAGGAGAAATACAAATTTCTCTATGAATTTCAATTTTAGGTTTTCTGCAGTCAACCTGATACCTGTAATTTAGGAGAATTCGTAACAAACTTCACATTATCAGGTACACAGGCTAATTTGGTTCTGTCTAAGCCCATAAAATGAAAGCAGAGAACGGAGGGGTCTGAAAGTCAGAAGCCCAGGGGTTCAGTTAATACTTATGAAACTTTGTACAAGCTACTTCATCCCTTTGTGCTCCAGTTTTACTTGTAAAATAAAGAGCTGAACTAGCAGACTAATAAACCTCCCAACTTTGATTATAGGGAGCAAAACAGAGTAGAGGTTGTGGTCAGATGAATAATGCCACCCACAAGAGATGTCCACGCCTGAATCTCCGGAACCTGTGGATACATTCCAGGATGTGGCAAAAGGCACTTCGCAGATGGGATTAAGGTCTTGAGTGGGGGACAGGAGAAGACGTGAAGATGGAGGCAGAGCTCAGAGAGGAGAGAAGATGCCTCACTACTGGCTCAGAGGATGGGGTTGGTGAGCCTAGGAATGCAGGCAGCTTTTAGAAGCTGGAAAAGGCTAGGAAATGGATTCTCTCCCAGAGCTCCCAGAAGGAATATAGTCCTGCATACCCATTTTACTACTTCTGACCGCCAGCAGTGTAAAACAATAACTTTGTGCTATTTCAAGCCACCAAATTTATGGTGATTAATTACAGCAACAACAGGAACTGAATACAGAGGTTAAGAACTTGGGTGCTGCCATCAAACTATTCGAATTTAAGTTCTTCTGTTAGTTACTGGAAATAAGACCTTGGGCAAGTTATTTAAACCTTAGTACCTGAGTCTCATCTTGAAAAATGGAATGATGGAAACAGAACCAAACCTCCTGAATTGTTACGGGTTTAAGTGAGGAAATCCTTGGGATCAACCGGAACTTCATCATTTTTAAATAAATGTGATCATTATAATTTAATCTAGAATCCATTTACCTTCTCTGCTATAAATCACTATTTCTTTCTCCGAATCAAGGAGGAGAGGTGTAGGAGCATGTACTTTAGAAGTTGTGCATGCAGCATTCACGGGATCCTTACAAACAACCGTGAAATAGGTATAATTTTAAGTTTTCATATGAGCAAACTGAGGCTGCAGATTAACTTTTTCCAAGCAGCATAACTAGAACGTGGAGTGGGAGCGGCTTGCATGAACTACACTGATTTGCTGCATAATGAGCGAATCTGTGCAGACAATCGCAGCCATGGGCACCCAATCAATAACACGCTCTAGACTCACTGCCACTAGGTCACCCCATCCAATTCACACTGGCTCTTTTAACACCCATCCTTTGTTTCCCTAAAGGTCAAAGGTAGCGGGGCGCGCCTCCAGTTGCCTGAGCTACCAGGAAGGCAGTGCCCCTGCGTCACCAAGGCGGGGTCTGCGTGGGGAACGCCCCGGGAAAGAAATGCGGGGAGCCGGGACCGTGGCCATTACGCGAGCGCGATCTGGACCCGCCCGTCGCTCCGCCCCCCGGGAAAGTCAGCGCCACCATGGAGGAGTACCACCGCCACTGCGACGAGGTACCGCCCCTCGGCCGCCCGCCGGCGACCCCCGCCCCGCCCGCCTCGGCGCGGGGTCTCGGCCGGTGGTCTCCAGTGCCGGCAGCTGGCAGAGTTGGGGTACCGCGGCCTCTGAGCCCGGGGCCTCTGCTCCGGCCGGACATCTGCCCCGCCCCGCCCGGCCCGATCGCCCCACCTTGAGGCCCTTAGAGTGCTGCACAGAGAATCGGGGTGGCAGGGGCGGCTGGGGACGCTTGGGGCCAGCAGTGGGGTCGAGGCTTAGGGGTGGATGTCCTGACTTGGGGCGCGAGAGGTGGGGATGGGGTGGCGGGCGCCTCCCGTCTGCAGGACGGGCCTTGGAAACCGGTCTTCCCGGGCGCTTCCCCAGCCCCTTGGCGTCCCCAAAGCAAGTCCCGCCGCCCCTCGAGCAAGACCCGGGTGGTCGAGCCCTTTGGCTCGCGGGCACCCTCTCCTGGGTGGGCTGGAAGGAGGTGCTGTAGGGATGTTGAGAGCCTGCTTCCTGAAACCTCCCGAAACCTCCCCCGAGCCCGCTGATGTCAGTTGTTATCTTCCTGTTACTGATGTGACTTTCATGGCGGCTGAGTGACCTGCCCAAAGTGAAAACTGCCCAGGCATCACGGATTCTCCCTTTGGACCTAGGCCTCCCACTACACCGGGGCAACTACGCGTTCACGGAAACACTCAGGAGGTTGAGGCCTGTTGGGTAGCAGCACCCCTCTCCCCCTCGTGACAGGCCTGCAAGGACAGAATGCTCAAAGATGTTTTCTCACCAGTGGTAACTAACCACAGGTGCATGATGCTGTGAACCCGGGTGGGGACTTCTGGTCCATCCATCTTTAGTATGTGAGCTTCTGCAGAAGCTGAAACTGCACTTAAAGTACTTAGATCTGTGTGGCAAGTGGCATACATAAAGGTTAGTGGTATTCTCATTTTAGAAATCGAGATTTGAGGCACAAACAAGTCCATAGCAGGCTCATCCTCAGGGGTCCCCCACTCAACTCCCTCCCCCCAGAACCAGTCTCCTGACTTCTGCCAGGAGCCCGCCCTGCAGTACTTCCTAACAGGCCTATTTGAAAAGAGGCAAGATGACAGGTATTCCTGGGGCCACCCAGTACTTCCTGATTATTTGGTGACCTACCAAATGGACATCATGTCATCAGTAGGCCACTTTTGAAGAAATAGATAAGAACCCCACTTTAAGGCAAAATGATCATTTTAATAAGGTCAAAGTGTGAGACCTGTTTTCATAATATTTCTAATTATTTAGGCTGTTTTTATTCCTTTGTTAGTTGGAGAATTCTGTGGTGTAGTTAAATGAGTTGAAAATATTTTAAATCTATACTCAAGACGATACTAGTTTGCAGAATGTTCTTGTTTTGTGATCTGATTTTAAATTAGATAGTGGGATTTACAAAAATGCTGATGTCATAAAGCCCCATCAGACATCCCCATGGAAACCAATCACATACTACCTAAAGTGTTTTGAGTGAGACTTCAATGTTACCACGTAGCCTAGTTCTCTACTGTAGGACTGGCGGGTGTCATTAACAGTTGCTTTTTAACTCAGGGTTCTAACAAGCCAGTCCAAAGAAAAGACAAAGTTGCCAGACCTATTATCTAGTATTAAAGGGACCTTAACTTTAAAAGACCAAGCATTTTCATAACCTTTAATTTGGAAAATCCACATTCTTGCCCAACATAAATTATAAACAAAATTTGAAAACGTATTAAACATTCTTTTCTCACGAATCACTTCATTCTCATTTAGCTGCAGCCATTTCCTACATACTTTTTATATCCACCTCCTGCTATTTTCTCACCTTTACACTACAGTAATTCTCAATCTAGGGCATCCCTCCAGACCACCAGTAGAGCACTTTTAAAGAGTGTAGTTGCCTAAGCTCTGCATCGGACCTAATGAATCGAAATCTCCAGCTAGGTAGGTAGGGATAGCACCCGGCAATTTTAAGCGTGCAAGTTTGCCTTAGCAGCCTAAGTACAACTGACGTCCATTATCACTCTTGTCACCCACACATGTCTAGACCGGCCCCGGTTTCTGTGCATCATCATTGCTGCAAATAAAAGGACGGTTGTGTTGAAAGCAACTTTACCTTTTGTTTTTCCCTTTAGGTTGGCTTTAATGCTGATGAAGCCCACAATATTGTTAAAGAGGTGAGTTAGACTTCTTGTTCCATCTTGAAGCATGCTGCATTGACAGAAATTTTAAAAAGCTGTGTTTTAATTTTCAGTGCAAAGTTAGAAAGCTTAGTACACACATACAACAAAACATAGAAGCAACCCTATAAAGAAGCAGCCCTAAAAAGAGTCAGGAAATATACCCTATAAAGCAACCCCTAAATTCCCTGACTCTTTATAGGGTTGCTTCTATTGTTGTATGTGTGTGAAAGTGCTAAGTATTAGTCTAGAAAACTAGTTTGCTGTTGTCTAAAATTGGTGCCCTATCTTGTGAGCAAAAGCATTTTTATTCCTGTAGGCCAAACAATATTTTAAATGATAATGTTGAAAATGATAATGCTGATAATATATAACACAGTATATATTATAGCACACACATACTTTTATATAGGTAAATTATATGTATATGTCAAATAAAAGACCCTAGAAGTCTGTTTTGGTCATTGTATACTCTATTTTAGCCCCAAGTGATTAGAAAAATAATAACTTAGCATCTTTTAGGCACTGATATATGGTAAATAAAAATCTTAAGAAAATTATTGGAAACATTTAATGTGGTTCTCATGTGAGGCAAGTAAGCAAGGAGTTCTCTTTGGGATTCAATTCTGGCAGAGGAACTTTCTCTAGTGGGATCACACACAGACTACACTGTGGGTAAGGTATTTAGGAACTCTTTTAATACTATTGAGTCATTTCTAACTGTGCCAAATTCTAGGGCGGAAATGAGCTGGCCCAGAAGGCAGGCTTGTACTGTGACTCTGGCTGTTGGGGCCTGTGCCCTAGCAGGTCGGCCTGCTTTGGTCTCGGCCTGATGGGCTTGTCCTCTGGGCATTGAGCACCTCTTGAGCCTACCCTGCCTAGGCTCAGGGCCTGAGCAAACCCAGAACTCCCCCAGGGCTGACCCTCTACAGCTGAGACCAGCTTGGGGTCTGAGAGGGCTGGGTGGGTACCTGAAGCTGCTGCTGTGCTATGATAGTTCACAAGCAGGCACTGATACTGCATAGCCCAGGAACGTGTATTAAAACAGAATGCAAATGCTTCTGAGACCTGCACGGTGCAAAAGCACAAGTGAGAGCAGTTGGGCAGTGGAGGAATGGGTGAAGGTCATGGGAAAGGAAGGCAGGACCAACTCATTTTCAAAAGTGGTAAGTCAAGAAAGACGCTTCTTGGTCAATGGGACATAAAGAAAAGTTTGGTGGCGTGTTTGGGGAACCTTTTAAATAGTATTTCTTTACTCAAGTCCTGAACCAAATGAAAAGAGTCCCTGGAAATGAACAGGAGATCACCTCTATTATCGGTAAAGACTGGGCTGAAGAGTGGAGCTTGTTTTGCTAGTCCCTTGCCTGTTCAGTTCAGATTTCGAAAGAGGGAAAGCTTGCGGTCGCCCTTAGCGAGAGAAACACTTAGCCGGGCTGCTGCCTTTCACTGGGCGGGGCGGAAAGGGAAGCAAAGGCCCCAGGCCCAGGTTGTGAGAGGCTCTCTTCTAAATGAGCACCATGCAACCAAGCTCCCACCGACCAGGTCACCCCACGTCCACAGGGAGCAATAATAACAGGTGGGATAAGAGGGAGTTAAGTAATATAAATAATTGAACTGAAAACACTAATCAAAACAAACTTTTGTTTGTTCCCATAATTACCATTAGGGAGTGAAATCAAGCTTCCCTTGAATTTTTTATATGAAATATTAGACATTAAAAAAAATCTCAGGTTTGCTAGAGGTGACTTTCAGCTACACGGCTGTCCTTTTCCCCTTCCTCTCTTCCCATGAGACACCTGTCTTGTCTTTGAGGCGTTATAGAGGCTTGAGGGGAAGCACTATTTTATTATTTATTTTTTAATTTATTGAGGCAACGTGGGTTATAAAACTGTGATTGAGAAGCACATATTTCAGTACTTCCTGGATGATCAACAATTCTAGCAGTTTTTTTTAATCTTTTACTTATTTCTTTATTTTTTCCCTTAGATTCCTTGCTCTGAGCCCCTTAGGTGCCATATTTTCCCTGCCGAAGTCTCAGAGCCAGTTATCAGTTGATAAGCATATTTTCTCATTACTGTCAGTAATAGACTTTGCTGCCAAACAAATTCTTAAAGAAAAATGGAATTAACTTGAACTTAGTCTAAAATATATTTGATTTACGATGCCCAGAGAGGATATTAAAGCCAATATTACCTGAAGAACAAATATTTATTGAATGTGCCCAGCTCCTGAGTTTAGCTCTGGGAATACAGAGTAGGTTACAGACCTCGTTATCTAGTGGACCTCCTGGTTAAGGGTAATTAAGAAGGCTAAATGTCAATTAATAGTAATCAGCAGAGTTATTTACAGAGGGATCCACAACCCCCATGATGTTTTGTTTAGAGGAAAACTTGGAGTGGTCCTATAGATAAGGAAAAAATGAGTTTCCCATTAAGGAAAGGCAGCGTAGAGGGAAAGAGGTCTGTGCCACGGTTGTCAGTTTGGGAATGGTAAGGCTAGAATTAGAACCCCGTTCCCTTGATGCTTAGCCCACCGGACCTCCTGTCATGTCACTGAACATTCTGGGAGAATAATGTGAACCACTTCTGCATTTCTAAATTTAATTTCTGTTTACATGTTATCATTAGTGAAAATATTATACTATCTAGATTAAGATTCCATATTATCTAGTGCCTTTATGGATCTTTAGTCTAATTGTAGTATATGAAAGTTGCAGTGTGTGTGTGTGTGTGTGTGTGTGTGTTATTGAGCTGGGTTATAAATGAATGAGTAATCTATTGTCCAGGCTCTATCACTTAGACATAAGATAATTGCAGCAAAATAAGTTGGCGAAAGACAAATACTGTATGTTATCACTTATAGGTAGAATCTATAAAAGCCAAACTCATAGAAACAGGGAACAGAGTAGCTGCTGGTAGCGAGGGGTGAGGAAATGCGGAGATATCACCAGAGGATACAAACTTCCAGTTATAAGATGAATAAATTCTGCGGCTCTAAGATGACTACAGTTAATAATACTGTATTATATACTTGCACATTGCCAAGAGTGGATCTTAAATGTTCTCAACACACACAGACACACACATGCACACACTTGCACCCCCACACACAAGATAACTGTGAGGAGAGGGATGTGTTAACTACCTTATTGTGGTAGCCATTTCATAACATGTACATGTATCAAATCACCGTGTTGTACACCTTAAACTTAACCTAATGCTCTATGTCAATTCTGTAGCAATGAAACTGGAAAAAAGAAAACATTAGCATGATAATGATGCAATAATTATATCTAAGATGGCTTTTGTGCTTACTCTATAGCAGTCACCCTTTTTGAGCACATGGCGTTCATTATCTTGCCCTGTTTTCATGACAACCTGATGAGACTGATCCCTACTTTATGAATTAGGAAAATAGGGGATTCAAGAGATTAAATCACTTGCAAAAGGTCACACAGCAAGTAGATGGCAGAAATTACCTGAAAACCTAATATTGTGTTTCCCTTTTTTTTTTTTTAAGATATATTTATTTATGCATACAAGAACTGGGGTTTAGGCCAGACGTTTGCGGGCGGTGAGAGGATTCACAAGAGGCAGAGTGGGGAGCAGAACAGGCAGATCTACTGAAACACACTGCTGAGGGGAGCAGTGGGTGAGACAGGAGAGGTCTGCTGCGCCATGTGGGTCAGCTCCCTGACAGGCGATCGAACTCATGTACAGTGCCTGGTGATAGCTTGATAGCGCTGAGACTTTAACCCCTGCACCACCAGGGAGGCCCCGGATTGTGTTTCCCTTTGAATTAGTGTTTTTGTATTCTTCAAAGGGAATCACAATCTTATCAAGCTGATTATAGAAAAAGCAACTAGGGTGGCGGAAGGAAAGGATGGAGAACAACATGGGGAGGGAGCACAACAGACTACGGTGGAGGACTATGGGGGTTTTGGTGGTGGGTGTGGTGTAGTAACAGCACCTGAAAGGGGAGATCATATACCTCTAAAAAAATAAACTATGTAAACCAATGTTACCTCGATGATAAAAAAAATAATAAACTTTTAAAAACATTAAGATTGTGCTATTAAACCATTGTTCTCAATCAGGTTTCAGAGAGGATGCAAGTAAGCACTGTGGAAAATTATTTGACTCTTTCTGTCTAGAGCACCTAAAAAGTAGTGTTTGTTGATTGACCTTTAGTGGCAGGTGTGCTAGTTGTTTTATAGCCAAGCAATTGCATAATATGAATGAGAATATAACTATTATACATGAGAATTACTTTTTAAAATTGGTCTCATCCTGTTTCTAATTCAAATCCCAGCTGCTTCAAAGCTAATTTTCAACCAATTGTTGTCACCCTTTTTAAATCTCTACCCCTACTTCATAATCCTTTTGTAATATAATTTATCACCTTTGATTAGCCTTCCTTGTGTTATAGAGTCTTTTATTAACTTCTCTGTTAGATTTAGTTCTTTACAGCAGAGAACAGGTCATATTTATCTTTATGTGACGTAGAGTATCTTATAGAGTGAGATAATACATGAGGAAATGCTTTGAAAATTCTTAATTTGAAACAGTGCATAATAAATATCAGATGGGTATTTTCTAAGATGCTCTATTGGGTTATAAATGTATTTTATATTTTGAATACATTTTTGCTGCAATTTGTGTGTGATTTGTTTCCTGCCCTCTGCCCTTTTAGTGCATAGATGGTATCTTGGGTGGCGAAGATTACAATCAGAACAACATTAACCAATGGACCGCAAGCATAGTGGAGCAATCCTTAGCTCATTTGGTTAAGTTGGGGAAAGCTTATAAATATATTGGTAAGTGTCAATGTCCTTCCTCACCAATTTACTCTCCTTCGTCCTTGTGGTTGTTCTGTGAATTTAGAGAATGTAAATAAATGATAGACACTTAAGTTGGGTACTAATTGAGTGTAAAGGATTGCTGACTGACTTACCCAAAGGTAATATATGATGACACCTAAAGGGTAGAACTCTTTCACTACACAGAAGCAGTTTTAGCTCTTGTCAGCCACTTACCTGTCCTTGGTAACATCATCTTTTACATTTAGATCAGTTATCTCTCTCCACCGAAACCCCCTCGGAACTGTCTTCTTTAAGCTGCTCCACGTTTCATTACATGAAGCATTGTGAAGTGCCACGCAAAAATTGTAAAGTCAAATATTTTCTTTATTTTTGCGTCTGATTATGCCCATGGGACAAGGCACATATCACAATCCAGAATTTTCCTGCAGTAGAGTCACCAGTGGTTATGCCCTGGGCAACAGACAGACTGAATACAATTGGGGTCAGAATGCTGGTGGCAGATAATCAAGATTATGGATTTTGAGAATGTTATTTTCTTGAATCTATTTGCTGAATACTGGGTTTTCTGTCATTTTACAAATTTTGGACTGCTGAACTTGCACACTGAGAGATCTGAGCTCTCTTTCCTTTTGTAAGTGTTCTCACTGGCGACTTTGCTTTCAGTGACCTGTGCTGTGGCCCAGAGGAGCGC
Organism: Scalopus aquaticus; assembly: GCA_004024925.1. Classification (NCBI taxonomy): domain Eukaryota; kingdom Metazoa; phylum Chordata; class Mammalia; order Eulipotyphla; family Talpidae; genus Scalopus; species Scalopus aquaticus. The sequence goes on along the minus strand of PVIJ01004732.1, from coordinate 56,970 downwards.
ATATGGCTTCCACACCGCCAGCTCATGTTTCTGGGATACCACCTCTGATGGTAAGAGACTTTAAGCTGATTCAAACAAAAACCAACTCTGGCAGAGTCAAACAGGACACCTCTTATCCATGCTTTTTTATCTCCAATTAAGTTCTGGAAAGACTGTATCAGCAGAATTGCTTTGTACCTAGTAACAACTATGCCTTCAAACAAATATGAAATGTAAATATTTGACAGATTGCAGGAAATAGGATCTTAAAACCATGAAAAATACATACATCTGTTTCCTCTTGTAATTTTGATGTTTTGCTAGTATTTCAAAGTCCTTTTTTGTGTGTTTTCAGGAACCTGTACTGTAAGATGGGAGAACCGTACCATGAACTGTATCGTCAATGTTTTCGCCATCGCTATTGTTCTGTGACTTAGTAAAAATGTTCTGTCAAAGCAATTAACTGTATCATTGAGCCTTTCTGAAAAGAGTCATAGTTCCTTATTAATATGTTAGATGTTATTAATAGCATGCCGAATGTTTCAAAGCTATCAACAAAAACTGATCATTATAAGCAAGCAATCTCAGTAAGTTGGCAAATTATCTCATATTCTACACAGCATCCCTTAAACAGGAGACATTTAGTGTTAGCAAAAAACAAATACAGAAATAGGACATGATGTGAAAATACAGTCTCATATTTATACCAGCATTTCTCTAACCATATATACCTAAAGAGACGGGGAAATCCTTCCAGATAATAAAATTCTCTTTCAGCTAGAGACATTAATAAAAATAAGCACATGAACAAAAACTGCATGGAGAAAATTGTCTTAGCTAATATTTCTTAGTTTTTTTTTTCTCCTCGTTTGGTTGGACATATGATTTAGTGGAAAGTAATTCTGGTTTTTTTTCTATCAGCTAATATTATAGTAGCAATTTTTATTAACTTGTTTACTTTTCTGAGAATTGTTCAATCCATTTTTTAAATTTCAAGTTCTTGGATTTACATATGAGGGGGAGTTAAATCTGGTAACCTGGATTCCCTAGTTCAACAAAATTATTTATAATATGTGATGAAAACACACGACTCTAACAGCGACCTTACAATTCACTCATTCCATGTGGAAGGAACATGTATTTAGTTTCTCTTATGAGCATCTTTCTCTGCTAGGCATTATCATAATTATCAATCTGCTGTTCAGAGTCTATGCTTTTTTTTTGGCACCTGTTCAGTTGGATAACAAACATTTATGTTTCAGGAGGGGGGAAGAAAAGTTGCTTTACAGAAGAAGCAGAAAGTGAATCTTCCAAGTAGAAGTGAGCAAAATGAAAAGCACTTATTATTGACAGAGAATTATAGATGTAATTTTAAGAATTGCTCCTAGCAAGTAGAAAATACATAAAAATATGCAACTCTTAGTTAAAGGATTTCTTAGCAGCCTAACTCTACAAGTATAAATTTTGTCATTGCTTTAGTTACAACCGTCTGCAAATAATTTTAAATGCTTCTGTGGGGTTCAGATTGAGTGGAGTAATTATAAATGAAAAGTGTACAATCAGAAGCAGGTTATTGACTATCTCAGGGCTAAGGAAATGTAGTTAAATTTATTAAGGAAATACAAGATGAAAATTTAGGGTGCACAGCTGTGCACCAAATGCGAAGTCAATCTGCTCTGCAACATTGAAAGCAAAGTCAAGTTTGCATCTTACCACTAACACTAATACATTGAGGGAGTGGAACCATGAATCTTTGAAATTTGGGGGAAAAGAAAAGATTGGTATTGACATTGAGATAGTATTCTGGTAGGAATACTATGCATGTTTGATAATTTGCTGAGTAACAGTAATTGTCCAGTGTTTGAGAAGAATCTTAAGGAAATAAAGGATAGAATTTAATGCAGTGATCTCCGTTTTTGTCACATCACAAATGCTCATACTCATTACCTTTCTGTTACTTCACACTGCTGGCTTTTGTGCCCTTGAAGATTATAATAGTGATCAAAATATCTGTGCAGTTAAGGCTCGCTTTTGATTATTGTCATTGAAGCCTGATTTTAAAAGAATGAAAATCAAAAATACCTCGTGAACTTGCTATCTGCTCTGTTCCTAGTTAAACTATAATAAAGATTTATCTTTTTGTGCTGGACTTTTGCTTCTGGATGATCTTTGAATAGTTGAAGTAATGGCATTGTGCTTACTTTTAAATTCTAAATAAGAGGCATGAGGAAGAGAAATGAAGGTCAGACACAAGATACATTGCACAGAGTAAGTACCATTAAAATAGCAACTCAAACCCAGTATTCACCATTGCAGCATAATTACTAGCTTCTGTTTTATGTCTTCTATTTTATGATTTTTAAATCCAAATTTTATTTTTAAAAGCCAGTGTAAAATACATTCTGTAATGTATTTGTTAGCTTTTAATGACTATTTTTGGCAAGGAACATTGCCCTATTTGTCAACTTGCAATTGAGTTGTTGCTGTTATTATTTTTTTAATTAAAGACTTTAAGTATGTAAAATTAGGGTATTCAAATGTAAGTACCAACTGGGATTTTTATAAAGCTGTAATTTTATGTTTGTAAAGTACCAGTATTCTGTCCTAAGTGATGGCAACAGCTCATTACACTTCTCTAGTAAAAAGTACTTTTCCTTCTTCTTTCCAAGTTGGGTGTTATCTAATTATGAGTCACAGAAAGCATTTTTACCACCTACATTCGTCACATTAATAAAGTAACCTTACAGTTCTGAAGATTATATTTTCAAAGATTGAGTGGAAAAAAACCCTGCCTATCCTTGATAACAGTCTTTCAAATGTGGGAGAAAAATCTGACTTTATGACAAAGGAACTAGGTTTTTCTTACAGCAGACACCAAAGTTTGAGAGACGATTTGAAAATTTTACCCCATGTGCTAGAATCTGTCCAAGGGAAATTTGTTTTATATTCCAGAAGCTGGAGCTGTATTTGTGACTAAAGAGGTTTATACTGAACTAGGGCAAACCCAGGGTTCTGGAAATGACCCAGTTGGTGGGTTCTCACCTGCAAGCTTCAGAATGCAGGACATGACTCAAAAGCAAAAGCAAAAACAGTGTTTATTAAAACACAGGGGGTAAGGAAATAAGAGTTGGGGGAGTGAGCATAAGAAAAGAAAATGTACTGGGCAGCACGAGGCTCTATGCCCTTTGTCCTACCTCAGAGTTTACAGTCGCTGAGGCCTGGGTCCAAGCAGGAGCCACATGCAGAGAGCAAGACCCAGCTGGAAAAGTCCCAAGCTCTGCTGACGTGTCCTACCAGCAATGCAGCCTGAGCTCAGACACCAGGATGCAAGTCGAAGCTGGAAAAGCAAGAGAGGCTGTTCTGTCTTTCAAAGTCTACCAGTCTGCCCTGCTGCACCTCAGCCTCCCACTCAGGAGTCAGGGTGGAACTATGAGACTCACTGCTCTCTTACAATACGTTCAGTGACTAGTAATGCAGTAAAATTGACCTTTGCGTGTCAAACATTCAGCCCTTAAAAGATTTAGACGGCTGCCATCCATAGGCATTCACCGCAGTGGTTCAGGAGATTCTAGTCCATTTTGTCTAGTTGCAAACTCTAACTCACTGTGGTCCCACTTCCTGTCACTCCATCACTCCCTGTCTTCCTGGGTCTGCAGGATATATCAGTCCAGGCATAGTGAGAAGTGGTCCCTAATTGCTTCACAGAGAGAGTCTCTAAGATGGTTTCCAAGGGTCTCAGGAACAACGCCAGGCATTTGGCACTACTATGGTGTGGTGTCTGTCTTTCCTGTAAGTCACAAAGCATGGGAAACTCCCCCCCCCCCAATGCTGAGATGCATTAAGTTTCTTTGCAGCTTTGCTTATCTAAGTCAAGGAATTTTTAAATTTTTTGAAGGCAAAGATTAAGGTGTATATTTATTTAAAATTGCTGAAGTATGTTCAGCATCTATTCAACTTATACAGTGGTCTTTACGAAAGCGCAGAGTTTTTAATATTTTATTTTAGTGGGGTAACATTGTTTTACAGCAATGTTTTGTTTTAGAAGTATAGCATCTCCCTTTTCAGGTATTGTCACCACAGCACACCCACCACCAAACCATCCATACTAATATTCCATTGTGATTCCCCCATTTTGTTCTCGCCCCTGTTTTGACCCAGGGCAGGGATGAGTAAAAAAGCAAAGATCAAGAATATTACATGACTTGCTGATTATTCACGTGGAGAACCACATGAAAGGGAACGTGAATGGGGATTTAGCCCTGCTTCCTTAACACTTGGCAAAGATTCTGATTCGTTTAGACACGGTTGTGACCTGCCATTGTACAGGCTGAAGAAAACATGTCTGCAGTCAACATGGCCCATGAGTCATTAGTTTGTCTCTGCTTCGTGGTCTCTGCAGAACGAGGCTGCTACGAGTCCTACCTTCCCCTCCCACCTTACCTAGTCTCCTTCATTCATTGGCCGATGTGGTCACACACTGCAATGGTCAGACAATGTTGACCACTGTCCTACCAATGTCAACAGACACGAGGAAGGAAATTGAGTCCACTATTGACTTAGGCTGAATCAGTTTATCTGGAAGTTGTTATTGTTGAGATTTTGATAACATAAAGTAAGGAGTTACACAAAGCTACTGTTCTATGAAGAATTACTATGCTCTTTTTGGAGAGCAATTTGGTGGCATCTATCAGAATTTTAAGTATTCTACTGCCTGACCACAGTGCTTAGAATCTACACAACAGAAATAATAACAGGCTGGGATAAAGAAAAATCAAGCAGATAAAACTATCAAAAATCTTGTTTTGCTAGCAATGTTTGCATAACTGAAAAAGGAAAACAACCAAAATGTTGAGGGCGAAGATATAAGCAAATTATGGAGAAGAAAGGGTTTGGTTAGAAAGAGTTAGACAATTGTATGTTATTTTTTAAGCTTAATTTAAATCACACCATACAGGAATGAATTTTTATGTAACGCGTAATCACATAACAAAAGTCTAACAAGCCTCTAACCCTCCATCATGTCTCCTTCTGGCCTCCCACCTTACCACCCACTGCCAAGGGTAATGCGAGCTAATAACTGCTGTCATTTTGATGTGTTTGATTCCAAGTTTCCCCTCGCATTTATATATGCAAATGCGTGTACTACTAGAAAATTATATGTAATATATGTTATTCTGTGGATCATTCCTTCCAGGCAACGGTATCTTGGGGACTTTTCCCATGTCAACAAGTGCAGGGTCATCTTGTTGTTTTGCTGCTATATTGTTTCAAATGGAATGGCTAGGCCATAGTTTATTCCTTTTCCTATTGATGGACATCAAGGTAGTTTCCAATATTCCCCTCTTACAAACAATGCTGCTATGAATATCTTTGCATAAACCTCTCTGCATCCATGTGCATATGTTTCTCTAAAATATTTAGAAGTACAATTATTGGGTTATAAGATATGTACCCTTAATATCTTAACATATTGTATTTCTTCTGTAATTTGAAAAGAATTTCTTTTAAGAAGGGAGAGAACAATGAAGACTTGAAAGTGACAAGTTTCCCTCCCATGTACAATATGCATACAATATACATAGCTAAAGAGATCCTGTGCCAGTCCTTAAAAGTATTCATTCTAAAATGGAATTCATTGTGAGTCACAGCATACTCCCTAAAAAAGCCCAACAACCATACTGATTGGTTCTTTTTGTCATGTTTGGGATGACGTACTTGCCCAATACTTTATACCTAATTGTGTGTATGTGTGTGCATCTGTGTGTGCATGTGTGTGTGTGCTGCATAGAACACAGCAGGGTTCCTTCAAGATGACTCTCCTGAACCACAGCAATTGCTATGCAAGTAGGAGGGAAATGCGTAATGTACGAGATATAATGGAGTCTGAGATCTCTGGAGCTAATGACTAGTGAGCCTAGGGAACTAGGCAGCGCAACAATAAGGATGGCACAGGGTTTGGTTTCTCATATGTTGAGCTTAATAAGATTTGTTGGAGTATGTAAAATCGCATATCATTTATTGAGGTGTGAAGCTATAATTCTGAAATTACATAGTTTTATAAACCAGTGGTAAATCAATAGAAATTAAAAAAAATAAAAGATCATTCCTAAGAATTTCATGAACAAATAATTTAACCAAATGAAATAAAATCTCTGGGAGCGCTACCCGCTGGGGGTGCCTTCACCTACACTCATAGGCCCAAGTCCCACTGCCAACAGTGGTACCCGGTCAGGAAGGCCTGCGTCTCCATCCTCGCTCTATCTTTGGTTGGCTCTGTGATTTTGAAGTAACCATTTCACCTTTCTAATCTGTACTTTATTCATGTATAAGAAGAAGGAGGCATATTAGGTGATCTCTAACTTTAATAACGTGAAGTAAAAAATTAAGCCTTTGCATCGGTCCAAGAGCTTCTCTTATTTTTCCCTCATAATACATGTTAAAGGTCTTTACAAAACTAAAACGGGATAAACAGAAAACAGGTCAGGCTACCCTCAAATAAGGAAGAAGCTTGGAGCAAACAGCTTGGCCTAAGCTGGCCATGACCTTGAAGCCAGAAAGACAGAATAGAGTGATCAGAGCTCCAGGCCAGGGGCCTTGACAACATCGGGTCATATTATTGCCTGAGTTAGCGGCAGGACAGATATAATGAGAAAGTCAAATTGTACACATGGCATGTGCAAATTTCTTGACTCTTTGCTTTTAAGGGTTTAGGCAGTACCAGGGGAAGAAGGTCTTTGGAACCCTCTTCTTTTCCACTGCTATTCTGGTCAGTGTTTGCCAATGTGGCCTCTAGGACACCCGAAGTGCTAGCTGAAATGCAAACGCCCAGGCTCCATCCTTGATGTCCTAAATCAGAATTGGAGAGTGAGCTGGGAACGAATTATAATTCTCTTTCTTTGACATTTTCCTCTGATGATTCCTATGCATGTTCAAGAGAACCATTAGCTTTGGGAGTCAACTGCTGTCAGGGCACATTTTAGAGATAAAGTCTCCAGTCACACAAACTCAGAAGTAAACATGTTTTCAGGAAGAAGTAAGAAACACAGTGGAGAATCCAAGGGGGGTGGAGATGCCTCTGAAGAGAAAGTCCAAAGTGGGAAAGCTAGGGAGCCCGGGACTCGGAGACAGAGGCAGTGGAGTGAGGGGCTCACCAAAAAGTGTATAATCCTAGTGCCAGCGGGGCCCTTGAAGTGGCCTATGCCAACTTCCCAGCCACAAGAGAATCCTCTTTATAGACACATTTGGCAGACGGTTGCAAGAGGAAGTTGTCTATGCCAGGGTAGGGCGCGGGGGGTATTTCACATCCAAACCTACTGCCAGGGGAACAGCTTCCACTCAGCTTGTCTCCTGTGGTGCTAAACTCACACGAGTAAGGAACATTGGTGAGATCTCATAGAGGATAAACACCGGGGGGGCTTTATCCCTCGCAAACTCAACACATGCACACACACTTACGCTCAGCACAGTGTTTACAAATTTTTTTTATTGTTATTTATGTCTTTTACATTTTGTATTCCCCTTGGGCAGCCCACCACCAATTCACCCGTTTTACCTTGACATTTTCGTTGTTTTCCTCCAAGTTCTGTATCTCCCGGTGCAGTTTAGCTGTGTGGCCACCAGGGGACAGAAGGAGGCCATCGATTGTCTACTCAAGGGTGAGCTTCGAAGTGTGTGCTCACCCTGAAATTCAAAACGATGGCTGTTTGATCCCTTGGTCACGGATCTCCAGCTTTGCCTACAAAAGATATCCATTTTTTCAAAGGTTAAAACAGGTTCCACATGAAAGCCACCACACTGTTACTCCTCAGTGACTCTCCAGACCCTCCTCTCACATACTCCCCACACTTACTGTCCTTCCTTCGTCTTGTCCCACCTGCAACAGAGTGAAGCCAGTAATTCTTCTGTGAACATTGGCCTATAGTGCTCTCCGCACACCAAACACTGTTCCAGGCTCTGAGGAAACAAATGAACAAAATTCCTCCCCCGTGGAACTTTATATTCTAGTGGAAAGGCAGACAATAAACCAGTATGTTCAGACACTAAGTATTCTGGAGATGTAATACTGAAGAAGTAATTCAGGGGAGAGTGATGGGGGCGATTCAAGGAGGGGACAGTGGCAGGGCGGATATTTTAGATGGGATTGTCAGAGCAGAACCTCTCTAATCAACGCGATATTTCAACTGAGATCTGAAAGAGATGAAGGAATGCGTCATACAGCCTGGTGGGAAAGATGCATTCCAGGCAGAGGGAACCACAAGTGCAAAAAGCCCGACATGAAACCAACCTTGGTATGTTTGAGCACAGCAGGGTGGCCAGGGTGACTAGACCTGAATGAGAAAGAGAGATGGGAAACCAGACCAAATTGGCGACTGGCTCACACAGGGCCATGTGAGATGATAGAGCACTGGTGGTTTGGTGAGGAGCACTGGTACGATCATGGGGGCTGCTGTACTGAGAGAAGACAGTGGGTGGGCAAGGGCAGATGCAAAGAACCCAGTTAGGAGGCTACTGCAATCGTGCAAGTGAGAGACGATGGTGGTTCAGGCTAGGGTGATAGCATTGGAGGTGACGAGAAGTGATTGGATCCTGGAAACTTTCTGAAGGTTGGGTTGATAGGATTTGACCATGAATTTCATGTGGTGTAAGAGAAAAGAAGAGTTGGGGTAGACAAAAATTTTGTTCTAAGCACGTGGAGTTTCCATTTACTGGAATGAGAAAGAGTGGAATCGGCAGTCAAGGAAGGAAACAGCCCAGAAGAGTGAGGGTTCCTAGAAGTCAAGTGAAGAGAGTTTTGGGAGGAGAAGAGTGGGGTCAACTAATTTGACACTTATAAAGGAGATGACGTCGCTTCTGGCTGTGGCTGTGGCTGCCTCACAGCCTTTCTGACTTCGGTGGACTTTTCTGCCATGTCTGACACTTCCTGGGTTGGGAAATGGTCTTCTCTTCCCATGTGGTAGAGACAGTTCTCATACATGGTCTCAAATCACAGTGGTCTTCTATGTCCTCCCTGTTTCTCAGAACTCCACTAGAGGATAGACAGCTGAGCGCTTATCCTGCCTCAGGAGACAAAGGGTCACACCACTCAGAGCTACATTCAAAAGCTCCTCTCAAGCACACCCCGTTCAGCGCCTGGAGCTGAATGCAAAAGGAACTCAACTGTCTCCACTCAGAGTGCTTCTTTCCCACCTAGGATACTGCCTCAGGCTGAGCACCTACCGCAGCTCTCCCACAAGGCATCTCGGGCTTCAAGCAACCTCTTTCCATGATCATTAAATCCTACATCCAGAGGTTCACAGGCACGCCAAGACTTACAGTGGCCCTAGATCTGGAAACCATTCCGCACTGCATTTAAGTTACATTTTAAATATTTTTGTCAAAGTAAGTAGAATTACTAAAACAGATGCACATTATTCTCACCCAATTTTAAACTGTTTATTTAACATCACAACCTAATTTTACTGCCATATATTGTCACCAATTAAAATTCTAGGTTTGAAGGCAGAATTATCTTCCAAGACTACCTTTTGAGGTGAACTCTTAACCTTCATGCTAGTGAATTTCAGCATCTCCCTACATTTAGCTTAACCCTTCCTCTGCTGGCTTGGGCTAGAGCCATTGTTTTCTTGATTTCATTTCCTCATTTGTTTTAGATTACTTCCCCATTTTCCCAAACTACTGTGTCAAGTGACTTCTCGAGCGTTATGGGAGGTTTAGTGTACTTAAAACTATGAAAATTATTAACTCAGTCTCCAGCTCCTCTCCCCTCTTTGGAGGCTGGGCGTGTGCACCCCAAGCTTCTAAACGTGGGTTGATCTTACAGGTGTCCACCCCTCATCCTGAAGCACTGCAGGAGCCTACCAAGCATGGCCTCATTAGAACAAAAGACACACCACTCACTCAGAAAATTCTGAGAGATTTAGGAGCCCTGTGTCAGGAACTAGGGTTTAAAAGTAAATACCTGCATCATTTTTATTGCTTAGGGAATGACAAATGTTTTAGGACAGCTGGCCAGGAACCTGGAATGAAGACCAACGTGCATGTGTATGTGTGTGTGTCTATGTGTGTATGTGTTTCTTATTGTCACAATATCACAGGGGATATAGTCCCATGGAGTGAATCTTGGCCAATGGAAACCAGGCAAGAGGAAGACAGTATGAAGATCATCTCACACTCCTTTGTCTCCTTCTTGGACTGTCTGGAGGTGTAGTTGCTTTTGAAGCCTTTCCAGAGAAGACACATGCACTTAGCATACACGTCTGCTGCCTTGGGGGTTCATTGTGAATTAGTGGCCAATGCAGTGATGGTTCACATTTCCTTTCTTCACATCCCTGGTTCTCACCCTCAAATACCCTGAGCTTGTATCTACCATGTAAATTCTCAGCACTTTAGTCGTTGCTTCAAACTTTGCTTTCCAAAAGACCTACGCAAAAATAAATGAGTACAGAATTATAGGTTGAACATAATTTCCAGTAAAATTTTAGGGGTTTTTATCCAGGGCCTTCCAGTTTTTAGTACTGCTAGAAGCAGTTTGATTCTTGTTCCTTTCTGGGATAACTGTTTTGGTTTGTTTCGTTTTCCTTTAATTTTCCTTCTCATGAGGTTGTTGCAATCTTACATTTTGTAATGGGTTTACAGATTATGTAATGTGGGAATTCGTTTTCTGTGTACTGGTTACTCAGTGGACCCTAACAGTAGGATGACTTGTGCAAGATTCACATTCTTCAAGGGGTTTTACAGCCTGCTTCCGTTGTGACTTGGACAAGGTAAAGTGGCAGGCACATTTGTCCTTGCAGAAGGAAACACCCATTCAATAAACACAGTCAGAAGTTGACTACGCAGATGCGTGAGTCCCCAGCTGGAGGACAGGATGATCAGACAGCTCCACTGACATTCAATAGCAGGGTCTGGAATAACTACACGCCAATAGCATGTCCTCGGGGTTTTCAGCCAATGCAGGTGCATTGATTATCATCGGGAGTTGTTTAGATAGCATGATTCTTTTCTTATCAACCACACGCAAGGAGTACTGAAAATTCCTGGGAAGGACAAAGATGATTCACTTCTTATGTTCTGAATCCCCCTGACCTGAGTTTTTTGCCATGTGAGTGAGTAGGTTATTGGTCTTAATGTTAGTTTAACTGGGAATTGCATGGCTGAAAAGAGGAAGTAATGTTTAGCAATCAAGTGATCTCATATCATGCTAAACTTGACAATTACTTGATATTCTGATGTAATTTAAAAAATTTTGATGATCTTCTGAGCCTCTTATTTTTATTTTTTTATTTTTTATTTATTTTTTTTAAAAGATTTATTTTTTTATTTATACATACAAGCTGGGGTACAGGCCAGAGACGCGGGGCGGCGAGAGGGTTCACCAGAGACAGAGCGGGTAGCAGAACAGGCAGATCAGAAATACACTGCTGAGGGGAGCAGCAGGCGAGGCAGGAGAGGTCTGCCGCACCATGTGGGATTCTCCCCGGCCGGGTGTCGAACTCGCGTCGCCGCTGCCGACAGCTCCACAGCGCAGCGCTCAACCGCTGCGCCACCTGGGAGGCCCTGAGCCTCTTATTTTTAAACATAAATCATGTTTGCTGTGTTTGAAACAGGCTTCTCTGAAGGATGAAGTTTCAGAATATAATACTTTGGGCTGCTTCCAAAAGTCAGACAGGGGTGGTCTCTAAGTCATCAGTTCTCAGACTAAGATCTATAAACTCACAGCGGCTGCTGCTCTTGTAAATCTTTGTTTGTACTTCCTTTTGCCCCCCAAACAGTACATGTCAGGATTTGGTTCCTTCTGATACTTTACAGTATCCCAGTTTCTTGAAAACTTGCTAAGCTGTTAGCAATAATTTTTCTAGTTTTTTATTTCTGATTACTTTAGAAATAATTTTTCTAAAGCTGTTAGCAATAATTTTCCTAACTGATGAAACTACATCATCCTCCAACCACCACAGGATAATAAAGACTACAGTTTTAAAAGAATCGGGCCACCGGCTTGCTCTTTTGTCAAGTTTTCAGAAATCTGTAGGGGTCAGATTTCCTAGCCTCTGTCAGCGAATTATTTGGTTTCTACCCAACAGCATTTACAATTGAGAAATTCTGTCCTTTTTAACTATGTTTCTTCCTCATACAATTTTATTTCATAACTCCACAACACACACCATATAAGAAATGACTGGCCGTTCCCTGCCAGAAATAAAAGCTTATAAATAATATAAATATTTAAATGTATATTTAATAAATATTATTGAGTCACTAGAGCCTTCTTTTCTCCAAGCAAAATAATTCTGATTTAAAAATAAAAATTAGGTTCTGTAGGATAAATGGTGAGGTGGGAGAGGCCAAAGTCCCTGTTAAACCATGAATATCAATAATTGGACAGTTGTCGGGCCTCCCCGGTGGCGCAGCGGTTAAGCGCTGCGCTGTGGAGCTGTCGGCAGCGGCGACGCGAGTTCGACGCCCGGCCGGGGAGAATCCCACATGGTGGGGCAGACCTCTCCTGCCTCGCCCGCTGCTCCCCTCAGCAGTGTATTTCTGATCTGCCTGTTCTGCTACCCGCTCCGTCTCTGGTGAACCCTCTCGCCGCCCCACACCTCTGGCCTGTACCCCAGCTTGTATGTATAAGTAAAAAAAAATAATAATTGGACAGTTGTCCATGAACAAAAACACCTCTGGGAGACTTCTAGAATCCACTTAAGTAACATGTAGCAACACCATGGAACAACAATCAAAAAAAAAAAAAGGAAAAAAAACCCCCAGAATAATTACACAAGAAGAGAAGGAATACATAATCATTTTGCCCGCATCATCCCATCACCCCAGCTGGCATCGTTTAGCACCAAGAAGGAACTTTCCAGCTAGAAAGAGTTCCTCAATCCAGAAGAGGAAGAGCAGGGTGAGGGACCGGGGTCTTCATTCACACACTGAGTGAAGGTCCTGCTTGCTTCACCCCACCCAGATCTGCGAAGTGGAGAATTAATGAGCTAGCTAAGACCAAGGCAGAGAGGCAGAGGTTACTATTATTAGCAGACGCACAGCAGGACAAGGCCAGGCTCATGGAAACCTGCCCTGCAGACAGACTCAGCAGATTTTGCCACTGGTATTATAGCCAGAGGCCTGCAAGGCTGCCCCAGACCCCCTGCAGATCTTGTCAGCTTTCACCCCTCAAGCAGTCCACTTGCTGAAACCAGACACTGAGTCCTCCCCCAGTCCCTCCCCCCCCACCTCCTGCAGGAGCCTGAGACCAAGCAGGCAGCCATGCAAGCACTCTGTGGCTGGGCAAGTACAACACCTCCCCCTTCTGAGCCCTCCTCTGCCCCCACTGGAGCCCAGGAGCCATCTGCATCCAGCTTGGGCTTCTGCAGCTGCGCTAGTCTAGGGCACCAACCCAGCCCCCACCCTCAACGACACCCACTCCCTGTATGCGCACAGGGCCAGCCCCTTCAGCTGTGTATCTGCGTGCCGCTGGCCTGACACCAGTCCTGGGTGTTCTCTGGGTCACGTGTGCATGGGGTGTGGGTGGTGGCGGCGGGAGCTGGGTAAGCAACGGGACAGCCAGAGCCTCCTGCAGCTGCTTGTGGGCCCAGATCAGGGCCTGCCTTGTCACTGGCCAACAACACCGCACCCACCTGTACCTAACCCCTCCAGCTGGGCACTTGTACCCCCTTAGCCCAACGCCCATTACCAGCTCCCACTGCAGCGTGAGCCACAGGAGAGCACCCCAACAGCCAGGGCCTCTGCAGCTGCCAGTGAGTCCAGGGCAGCCCCTGCCCCCATCCCTCCAAGCCCACAGTCGGCCCCAGCCGCCGCATGGCGCCTGCGTTGGCTCCCACAACTGAGTGCACACCACGCATCCGCATCCCGTTGCCACCACTGCCTTCTCCGGCCCCTCGCTGCAGACCCTGACTGCTGCACTGCTGAGGACCCCAACAGCCCCAGCAGCCACTGGGTGGCACAGCGCCCAGCCTGCAGTGTTTCCCAGAGCTGCTAATGCCGAGGGCACCAGAGGCTCGAGGCAGAGACCTCCCACATCCTCAAGCCCCACGTTGCCACATGTCCCTGCACACACCCTGCACCACCAGACCAGCAGTCACCGCGCCCTCCGGGGTGCCCCCACCCACAGGCAAAAGGCTTCTCTAACTGAAGTCAGGCCATAAAGCCTGGAAGAGGACTGCTTCAACTGTGCAGAAACCTTGCTCTGTGCACTGCGAATAGCACACAATTTTCTTTCAGTTCTACCTTGATGAGACTGAAACAATAAAAATAAATAAAAGTAAAAATTAGAAAGAATTGTTTAACTAAGGTACCAAGACACTTAGATGGTACAAACTGGAGAGTTGGACCCCTGTTGCCCAGTTAGTCTTAGTGCATCATCCGGACCTAACACACAGCTGTGACAATATCCTTGCCACTTCTGCCTTGTCAGATCCGCTAGTGAAGGATAAAGAACATGGACTTTTGTGCAGAGACATGTGGACTGAATGCTGACATAGTCACCCGCTAGTGGTGGGCGAGTTGGTGCCCATCATTGACCCTCTCTCAGTTCAGTTGTCTTCTCTACAGATCTGGCATCAAAGGTTACCCTCGAGGGCCCTGAGGAGATAAAGGGCTAAAGGGGATGTGAATGTCTGGTGTGGTCGACGGTGTTTACCGAGAGTCTGTGGTTTGTCCTACTGGCATTTGTTTCAGGGAGCGAACTTGCTTCCCACAGCAGCACTTGCTGACTTCTGCCGGAACAAACGACCACATCTCTATCCATTTCCTGGACAGTGACCGTCGTAGTTCGTTGACTCGTCTCAAGCAATGGCCAGCAGGGAACCACGAATACACAGGCACGTGCATGCGTGCACACACACACACACACACACACACACACACACACACACACATCTGATTAGATGATACTTAATTGCAAAGTTAGAACCTAGAAGATAAGTGGAAATAAAAAAGGGGGTCTTATACCAGGGCTTCTCTGCCTTTGAGATCCTGTGCATGACGTGAGGTGATGGTCCCTTATCCCTTAGATCCTGTATGCCATGCTGTGAGGGTCACTAGGACGTAAGGGTTGAGCTCAGTCCTCGGTTTTGCCTCCCCAGTCCATAAATTGTGCGGTGTTTGGCATGTCATACACAAAACCGCAGAGAATTTCAACCTCACCGAGGCAATCAAAATCTTTGCTACCTGAATTCACTCTTTAATATCAAGATCAATAACATAGACATCAAGAGAGCTCATTAATTTTAATAGATCAGCAGTTTCAATAGTGGTTCCTAGGAATTATCTCCTAGCCCCCCTCCCAGCTATTCATATAAAACACCTACAAGTATTCAAAATTCATAAAGGCAGTATTGCAAAAGCAGGAGAACTAAGAAAAGCCTTCATAGCCTTGAGATTAAAAGCAATGCTTAATCATTCCCTCAATACCTATTACTAAATGCTGAGTACTAAATGCTGAGAGAGCTGTGCTGGTGGCTGGCAGCTAGGGAGAAGAATTAAGGAGGCTTTCATAATTACAAGCACTTTTACACTCATTTTTCATCTCATAACCAGGAGAACACAGGGCAGATATCTTTGTTTTGGTAACTATGCTGGTGTCAAAGGCAGAAAACCCTGGAAAAGCCTTTTCCGAGCAACGAGTGCAGTTGATTTTAACTACGCCACATAGGTTAGGGCCAAGATTCTCAGACTGGTAAGTGAGGTTCCCCTCCTGTGCATACTTTGGTGTAAAGAATTGAAACTATGAACATAAACCCCGAGGCACACAACAATAAAAATCTGTTGAATGAATGAAGAGAGACCTGGGGTGCACACGAACAAGCTGAACCTGTTTCTCTAAGCAGAAAGCTACCTGGGGCACTGTGGGGTGACAACATTCCCTCGGGGAGCCTCACAGTCAGTGCCCTGGGCGCCCTGGCAGCCCAAAGAACAACTAGCTTCACACTAGTTCATACTAAGCCCCCAATAGAGCCATTCACCCTCAAAATTTGTGATTACAATTGCATATTCAAACCATATGTCATCAAAACAAAATGAATATGTGTATGCCTCCTTCGATGACACCAGTACATTCAAAATGTTCAGAAATCTGGGCGCATGTAAGAACCCCTGGCCCTTGCTTTCCCTTTTGCCTTTGTTGCTCTATTCTCCTATTCTCATTCTCCCCTCCCCCTCCTTCCTAGCTCAGTCTTCTGTCCTTCCCGCCAGCTCGCCTCTATTTCTTCCTCATGAATAAAGTTTTCAATATCTGTGGCTCCAGAGGGTAGAACAAAGAAAACTGGTTTTTGTTCCCACAAATAGGAGCAGTCCCAAGAAAAGGGAAACTGTTTCTGACCATATTAACAGCGATTTAGAGAGTTTCTTGAATTCATAGATATCCAGAACATTGCACTGGGTGTGATGTGAATACCTATACAGTAAGTTGGGAACTTTAGTTTTTAGGAAACAGATTTTACAACAGTGATGCTGATATAACAATAAACTGTTAGTCACACAAATGAAATCCATTTTGTGTGTGTGTTTAAGTAAATCAATGGGGTGGGTGCTATTTAAAGCAGAGGGGTGTATCAGATACATATTTGCCACAACTCCTAATTTCAAAGTCACAAGTGCTGCTTGGAGGAGGCCCTTTTAGGCAGTACCACTTTGTATTTCTGTCATAGCCCCGGGAGCAGGTCTGGAGGGGCTGGCCAGAGCTACACGTTAGGAAGTCACTCTCTGCTTGCAGCTCCCTTTCCTCCATGCTTCAAATAAGAATGTGAGGGAACCTCTAGTACATTCTATCGCTTTTTCTCCTTAGCCTATTCTCTACCCTCAGGGGAAACAGGTTTCTTTGATCTGTAAGAATAATAAAAGCAATTTCCTTAGATAATTCTGTGTAAGGCTTTAAATAAATTCTATCCTGGCGTTACTTGGTTCCAGTGCCTTCAACTCATCCATTCAACAAACTTTCATTGAGTAGCCACTCTCTGTTGGGCGCCATTGTGAATACGGGGTGGGACAGTAATCCCAGTCTGTCTAATATTCTTTTGTAGGTAGAATCTCTGACCCGGTTAGGCTGCTGCATCATAAATTGGACTATGCACACATGTTGATCCTCTTACTACTCAGTTCTAAATCCCCCTCAGCATATATCACCTTCTATCTGTGCAACAATAACAACAATGATGACACAAAGAGGAAAATGAATAGCTACTCCCAGTTTGCTTCTTCTTTCTAGAAATATAGAAACCTATTTGCAAGCAGCCTGGTATTGAGGAAAAACCCCCAAACCTGGAATTAGAGGGCCTCCGTCAGGTCTCAGCTTCCTAATCTTAGGGAAGTTACTTCACCATTTTGGGCCCCTGATTATCATAAAAACTGAACCCAGTAATCCTTGCCTACCTTTCTCTAGCATGAGGAAAAACGGAAGTAGTAAGAGTGCTCTGAAAACTATAAAGCTCCAACTATCAAACAATCCTCAAAATCATCAACCATCAGTGAAAACCATCACGTCCTAGGGGTTTCTTCACGAAAAGGGGGGGATTTATGTTGTCGACTTGCATCACTTGGGCATTTGGCAGCATCACCCACGTCGATTTCCTTGTGGAAGAGACCAGTTAGAAGTTTTCCTTATTGAAAATGAAGTGCACTCCCCGAGGGCCAGACTCCGAGTTGGAGATGCTCTGTTTACTGAGGGTTTCAGCCAAGGCTTCGGGGCCGCAGAGGAAAACTCCTATTCTGGTACTTTTGGAGAAAGAAGGAAAAAAAGACAGTTTCAGGTTTTGGAATTAAATATTGGGTTGTTAGAAAAATGATGACACATTTTTACATAGAAAATGTAGAAAAAATATGTCATGACTTTACTGACAGCCCAACAGATTACAAAACATTTTCTATTGATTTAATGGCCCCAGGGAAGAGTCCCCTCTGCTCCCTTGTCTTGCCCACAAATGGCAGAGTCCAGATTATCCTGTAGGACAGTGGCTCAGCCCTGTTTGTGGGAGTAGCTGGATGCTTCAAAAGGCTTTTGACCTCTCCGGAAAGTGACATTCAAGAAGGGTTTATGGAAACTTCTAACACAGAGAAAACGGTCAATTTGTGAGTCTGTGGCTACTTCCCTTCAGTGTCGTGTGTCCCCAAACCTTCTGGCATTTTGAAATCAGGAACAAACCCACTTTAGATATACTGACTGTCACCGGCTTGGTGTGACTTCACCCTCCACATTCTGAGTCCAAAGCCTTGCTCCTCGAGGTGTGGTTCCAGACCTGTAGCCACTGGAGTCTGCTCTTTAAAGCATGCAGATTCCTGGGCCCCACCCCAGACCCATTAAATAAGTTTCTACATTTTAAAAAGATCCCCAGGTAATTCATATGTACATTAAAGTGTCAGTAGCCTAATGAGTATATTTATGGTGATTCCTTAGTTTACCATCTATTCTCACAAGATAGAGGATGTCCTCTGAGTTTCAGGACAGCTAATGCTTTAGTGAGGGCACGAAAGGATTTGGGGATGTCTGTCAAATTATGATTTCAGACCCAAAAGCTATAACTGGAGGTGGGAGAGTGTCTCCCTAATAAGTATAAATTAAATTAAAAGAAGTAGCTATATGACGTGAGAATTTGGAGACAAAAGAAAACAACTGAGCTATGGACCTATTTGGGAGGAGCAAGGTTCAGAAAGTCTGAGGTGAAGGTCAGGGAATCTTTGTTTATAATAATTTCCCAGGTAATTTTGGTGTGATTTAAAGACACTTTCTTAAGTAATATCTAGAACCTTCTATAGGATGTGAATATAGTAATTGAGGTGTTTTAGTTTCTAGAATATACAAATCTAGATATGTTTGTCCACTGCATTAGACAGACCATGAGCCTCAGGACCACCTTGGTGGGTCTCCTTACTTTGGGTGTTGACTCGCGATTGTCTTGAACTCATTATCCCAGTTGGGTCGCCCATACAAGGTCTTTTGTTTCAGACCAGTGATCACGTCTTTCTCCTCGTCATGGTGCACAGCAAAGTGATTGGCCTGCAAGAAGGATATGAATTACACAAAAAAAGAGACATGCTGTAAAAAGGCGAAGAGAGAGATGTACATATTTCACAAGCTAAGCTC
This sequence comes from Scalopus aquaticus, assembly GCA_004024925.1. Lineage (NCBI taxonomy): Eukaryota > Metazoa > Chordata > Mammalia > Eulipotyphla > Talpidae > Scalopus > Scalopus aquaticus. The sequence continues at coordinate 37,904 of PVIJ01004732.1, read as the reverse complement.
TCACTAGTCATTCTAACTATATTTATTCGGAGAAAGGTACCGTGCTGTAAGCTGGACGGTAAACATCGCTGAATGACTAGGTCTCCTCAAGTAATTTATTCTAGAAGAGGAAACCCTGATGTCTAAACACGAATAGTCCTGTTTGTAGAAAAGCGTTATGGGACAGGCACAAACATCTCCATGAGAAAAACGAAGGGTGTTGGGGTGGAGACCATACAGGAAGGTTTTGGGGTGACACACTTTTGAATCAAGCTTTGAAGTGTGGGTAGGATTTACATTTTCTATCTCACTTTTTCTCTCTGCTGTACATTTGATTTTTTTCCCCTCACCCTCATATATACCCACTCTTTGGGGGAGAATCACTAAGAATAAAACAACCAGAGATTAAAATATTCATATTTGGGTAACACAGAGAAACATTAAACCAAACCTAAAGCTAGTCTGTGTGTGTGTGTGTGTGTGTGTGTGTGTGTGTGTATACATAATCACATGTCGTCTTCAGCTACCATGACTGGGGGGGTCTCAATTTGGACAAACAGGTATTTTTTCTTAAAAGGTCAATTATATATTTAACAAATCAGCTTTCAAATTCAGGGGATGGAGAATGGGGATGGAGGCGATTAAGAAGAGTGGTAGCTCTACTTTGGTGATCCTGTAAATACAAGTTTTGCAAAGCAAAATGATTATTTTTTTTCAAAGCCAATACATTTCCCATTGAAAATAGTGTGCCTAGCTTTTGAGTAACAAATCTGTAACACAATATATAAAGTATAGGGGTTTTTTGCCCCTGGATTTCCTTATTTATTAAAGGTTTTGTTGTGGTGGTTTTATTTTTAAATAGCAGAAGTGGCTTCTTGAAACCACTTGTTCTGGCACAGCGGTTCGCAAGGTCACAGGGCCCAGATCTACATTTGCAACAAGACTCTTAGAAGATTTGAAGAATGGCAGTCATGGTTTGCTAAACAGGCAAAAGCTAAATGAGAAGTCAGTTTTCACGGGTAGGATGCGCATGTGGAACCTGCCCAAGGTCAAGTAGCCAATGTATAGGGGTGGCCGGACAAGACATTGGCAAGGAAGAAGAGTCTTGCCTTACTCAGGGTGTCACCCACTTGGGGTGACAGCACCTTCCTGGTCAAGCGATTAGTTTGTTTAGCTGTGAAGATGTTACCTTAGGGATCCTGAACTTGTTTCAGGTTATCTCAACCTCAGTAAGTTTGACAAACATTTAGGGCTGGATAATTCTGTGCTATGAGGGGCTGTACTGTGACTTGTAGGATGTTTACATTGCTTAATGTTCCTGGAGGGAGTTGGGAGACAAATAGATGTGGATATAGACAGACACCACACACACATGTACACACACATGCATAAACACACACATATACATATTCACACACATAGATACACTACAAACACATATCTACACATATGCGCTATATTCACCCACACACACTCATACACATTCACACATTTACAAATTGATAATCATGAACTCTGGAGCATTCTGACCCTGCCACTTACTAGTTGAGTGTCCTTGGACAATTGACCTAACCTGACCTGTTTTGGGCCTTGGTTTTCTCATCTATAAAATGTGGATAATTATATTGGCTACTTCATAATATTATGGCAAGGATGGAGCTAGACAAGCTGTGTAAATACTAAGAATAATACCTGGTGCATAATATAGGCTTGATAACTATTCACTACTAGCAGTTATTATTACTACTTACTAAAATATATTTTAAAACATGGATAAACACATCAGTTGAACAAATATGTACAGATATGTATGTATATATACACAATGGAAATGTGTGTATGCATACTTATGAGATAATATTCTATTTTTTCTTCCTTCCCGTGACCTGTTCAACTCATCCATCTGGTTCACGACCCCTGGTGGGGTCGTCCTCTAATAAGGTCAAAGCCATGGCTTTTATTCCCTTGAAGGTGCCTTAGGTTTGTTCTGACTGACAGACACCAACTCGGAATCTAGTCTCCACTGTCTGAACGTGCGGGGATAATGAGTGAGACGGAAAGGCTGGATCACCGGAATCCATCAACTCCTCTTGGTGAAAACAGCGCACAAGATACTCCAATACCTAAAGCGGAGTTAGTAAACCTGGGGCACTAGAGGAAGAACCTGAGATTCGGGATCTCGTCTTCACCTGAGACTCATCCCAACCAGTGAGATAGATGTTGTAGCTGAGGAAGCCAGCGTTGTTCCTCTCCTGCATCTGGGTCTCCAGCAGCTGCAGCAAGTCGGCAAACCACTCAAAGGCATGTGTGTCCCGACACAGCCAATAGAAGTAGATCTGAAAGCAGGATGGGTCGTGAAGCGGGTTATATTTAAATGGCCTTATCAGCACTGACAGACGGATTTCTACCCTGCCCCAAACTTCTTCCTGCCACTCGGGCCCCTAAACATAGATTTTCAGAACGCTCTGGACATTTCACAAGCTGGCACACGTGAACCTTCTCCGGTCTTCATACTGGCCAGGCAGTAAATTAATAGCTCGGCCTTGGAAATTCCATAGACAGCTTACAGCAAAACACTAGGCCCCCACTTTCCCTCTGGGTCTGCTCTTGCTCTCCCAGAATCCCTGCTTTCCTTTGTACCTTCCCTCAGAAAGACCAATGGCATCTAGGCTAGCAGTGGTTGCAGCAGGGATTTCTCACTGCTACTGCGAGACACTCATGAGTTGCCAGGGAAAAAGTCCTACCCACAGCTCCTCCACACAGAGAAGAGGGGGAGAGGAGAATGAAAAATTAGAGTAAACTGAAGTTCCCTATTAGGAGTTGTCTTTACAGTTGTTAGACTGCCTACGCTTTATTATTAGGTGGTGATACCAGATTTACAAACAACAAAAAAATTCCCCGGGGGAATTTATTCCAAGGAGCTATAAGATAGTGAAAGTTCCTGAAAGGACACGTCTCCTGCCCTCTCCCTGCAAAAAAAGTATTGGGAGGGGCTGGGAATTGAATCAATCTCAATATCCAACATTTATAGCAGGAAAATTGTTCTTTATCCTTTCACCAGAAGGGACACAGTAGAGGACTGTGGGTGCCCTGTGGTGGGTGTGATGTGGTGACAGACATCTGAGGGAGTGCGAGCCTGTGCCTCTGAATCATGCACAGTGTTGTAAGCCAATGTTACCTCAAAAAATTAATATAAATAAAATCAAGCCTTCGCTTACAAAAAAAATATTGCAGACTGACAACTCTGAAAACCACTTGCTAGAATACATTTTTATAAAAAGGACATGAAATTGATGAATGTAAAAATACCTCCCCTAAATTAAAACAAACCCAGTCAAGAAATAGAGTCTGCAATTTTCTCTATTAAGCAACTTAGGTTTTTTTTTTAATCCCCTTTGTTAGATCTAACTTGCGTGTATTCTCTAGATTGCAAAGTAGAAAACAAAATTCATTACAATAATAAGCTCAGGTTCCACATAGTTTGAAAAGATTCAAAGTTCACATTCTAGAAGTCAGTTTCTGTTCTAGAAATGTTTATAATAAAGTGTTCTAATTTCTAAAAAAAGGAAGTGAAATTGAGCACATTCAATATTTACACCTTTCTATAAGTATGTAAACACATGGAAAAATATTGAAAGAGAATATAAAAAAATAGCTAATGGACTGGGGTTGTGGATGCTTTGTTTCTTTCTCAATTTTATTCCGAATTCCTAGTAATGCTACGCAAATACAACACATTGCCTTCACTAACAGGGCTGCGTGTGTATAGAGGCAGATTTAACTTACTAAATAACTCTTGAAGAGAAGCCTGCCCCGGTACCTGTTTTCACTTCCCTTGGTCTCTGCCAGCCTCAGAAGTTTCATGTGGCAGAGAGTGATGATCATTCCAGACCGTCTGAAAAATGCAGGGACCTACCTTTTTGAGCTTCAGGTTGGTGGCATTATCGCAATATTTGTACCAGACAGACTTGAGGATGGATGCAAAGGGTGTGACCCCAATTCCTGCTCCTACTAACATCACCACCTCGTAGCTGAACACATCTTCACTGGCTGTGCCAAAGGGTCCATCAACAGCTATCCTGGTGGGAAGAGCGGGAAGAGATGGTTCCAGAGAGATCTTGCTCTCTAGAGTAGGATGGAGTATAGATTATTTCTCGGGGTGTGCAATATGTCACTTCAAACTGGGACAATGTACCAATGGGGCGCTTTCTTCCATGGAATAGCTAGCAAGTAACCCACTTGGTGTTGACATTGGGGTTGGAAGTAAAAAGAGGGATTTTTAGCTAACTGAAATCATTTGCTAACTATCTCTCAGGGGTATTTTTTTCACCTCTGCACCTCTCCTTCACACACATACACACACGCACACGCGCATACACACACACACACACATGCATGCATGCACGCACGCACACAGCATTCCACATTTGAAATTCCTGCTGACATCATACATTACAGTGAGAATTTTCTATACCGCACCATCTTGTAGATTTAACATCTCCACTTTTCATTTGTCTACTCATTGAGCTAATGCACAAACTTCTTTGGCATCTACGAAGTGCCTGACACCATTGTTAGACTTGTGGGGAGACTGAGGCAAGTGGATAATGTGTGGTATTTACTCTCAAATAACATATGCCAATTACATTTTATGAGTATCTCTGATTCATTGTAATTTTGCTTGTTAGGAAAATTAATATGTCTTATATATTTAAAGGAATTTGAGAATACTCACTATTAATATTTGGTTCAAATATTGTCTATTTCACACATGATTTATAAAAATGTATAAACACACCACACACATAAACTGGAGAACAAAGAGATAGCGTCCTATTTGCCAAAGTCAGGACACAGTATCGTGAGGGATGGGAGAAGAGAACCTGTTTAGTGACTTTGCTCCCCCAACTCATAGGTCTTCGTCAGAGGCACTGTGGACTCACTTGGGGAGTTTCCAGGCATCTTGGAACTCCTGCTTGTCACAGCCACACGCATTGAACAGCCCTTCTGTCCAGTCCCCGACGATACGGATATGGATGCTAAAGAAGTCTTCCTCGGGGGCGGAGGTCAGCGTGAAAGGGTGCCACTCCAGCTGGGAGACCTTGGGACACTTGACAAAAATGTATTGTCCCACCTCCATCTTGAAACCCTTCTTCTTCATCTGTAGCTCAATAGTTTTGAAAGGGTGAGTGACCACCTAGGGAAAAAACCATGTCTGTGGAAACTCCACTATCCCCAAATACTTGCCTTTTCAGTGTCCATATAAATGAAGGGCTAAGCGAAGATGCCCACCTATGTCCCTCCTTCTGGCCAACACTACAGCTCTCCAAAACACGTGCCTCTTCTAGGGAATTGTTCTCGGCAGTAGCCCATGGCCAGAGCTGATGCAGGGATGCAAAGGTCTGGTCCCCTCTCCTCACATTAAGACTGCTCCCAGGGGCCATCCCAACTTCCACACTCCCTGGAGGATCAGGTGAGGCTATGGCTGAAAGTCAGTCATTTCCTGCCTTTCTTTTCTTCACAGTTTCATCCCCTGAGAATACACCCCACTACAGCTTCTGGGATCCTGAGAATTCAACCTAAGACATTGGTCTGTTGTGATAGTTTCTTCTCTAAGAAGTCAAGGCAGTAGCAAGAAACAGGAAGAAGAGATAGTTTCCTACTTAGCCTTCCTATCTCCCTGTGGATGATCCAGAACTTTAGCAGCTGGACAGAAAAAGGAAACTTCATTGTCCAGTTACATAGCAACATTCCCCAAACCAGGTCTAACTGTGCTGATCTGCCTTTGTCAAGTCCTGTCTTGAGCTTGCCTGATTCCATACATTGTTTCTATATTTCTCTCTACCTGGGAATACACCATCAGTCCCTCCTAGTTCTATGCCCTACCCACCCCAAGTGCTCACTCATGTTCATCACAGCTTTGTTCATAATAGCAAAAAAGTGTGAACAATCCAAATGTGCACCAACTGGCTATCTGGCAGGTCCCTTTGTTTAAATAGAACATAATGAAACTCTCTCACTGCAATACAGAAAGTAATATACTGTTTCTTTGTCTATTCTTGAGATGTCTAGAAGAACTTTATATGTACCAATGAAAACAAACTAAGGGATATCAAAGGAAAGAAAAATCAATAGAAGCAAAATCACAGCTTGCCAATGTTGACTAATATTTCTGGGCTTTTCTTTTCATGAGTGAGGAGGAATAGAATGGGAAATCTTCTTAACAAAAAATGCCCAACATTCTCAAAACCGGTGATTTAAGTATATCTTCTAGGATAAAGCTGCCTTCAGTTCCCCTTTTCTTCCCTGAAATAAGAAGTTTCAATGCTTCCTTTTTAAGACAGAAACCTGAAAGTTATATGTTATAAACCAATGTTGCCTGAATAAAAATTTATTAAAATTTTAGGAAAATTATTTTCAAAATTACATTTACCATGTTGCAGTTTTGTGTGATGCAAACAATCTTTACCACATTGCAATGTTGTATGAAACATTGGGATTGACCTAAATAAAATGTAACAATGCAGTGTTGTCACTAGGCTACCTTTGGATAACACCTTAATTCTTATGTGAGCTTATGCGAGAAAAGAATTAACATCCATTTTCTTCACAGGAAAACAAGTTTGCCTTAGAAATATGTTTAAGGGAAATAAAAATATTTATGTTGCCTGATTAGTCAGCTCTCATTGAGTAAGGGAAACTTCATGGCAGCTGTTTTTGTTGATGCTTGTGATTTTTATTATAATGCACTGGAAGTATCATAAAAGGGGAACTACTGTGGCTTCCTTTATTTCAAGATTTCCAATGCCATCTGGACTAACTTCACGATGACATGAAGAAAGAACAGCTAGGTGGAGGCTAGGAAGAATTTATGTGTTACGCAAAAATAATCCAGAGCAGGTTTTTGGTAAATTATCTTTTTAGCTGTATTGAATTGAATTAAATTTTATTTGCTGAAATGGTCTTGTCTGGTGTTTCCTGAAACTATAACAAGGGGTTTCCATTTCTTATTTTTTTAAAAATGTATTTATTTAGGCATACAAGGGCTGGGGTATAGGCTAGAGGTGTGTGTGGGGGGTGATAGGATTAACTAGAGACAGAGTGGGGAGCACAACAGGCAGATCCACTGAAATACACTGCTGAGGGGAACAGTGGGCTAGACAGGAGAGGTCTGCTGCGCCATGTGAGAAGCTCCCTGGCGGGGGATCGAACTCATGCTGCAATGGCTGCCGATAGCTTCATAGTACTGAGACTTAATCCCTTTCTCCACCAGGGAGGCCCTTCCATTTCTTATTGAGAGAGTGGCTGATTGATTGTTTGGTGAGACAAGACTGGTGAGGAGGAGCATTGAAACATTGGGGAACAGCCACTGCAGGCTTCCCTCACTATCTGCAAGGGATTGCTTCCAACATGCTCCCTCTCCCACCAATGCCAAATTCCTCAGGTGCTCATGTCCCTTACATAAAATGACATAGTATTTGCATGTAATTTATATTCTCCCATATACTTTAAATCATCTCTACTTATTATACCTACTACAATGCGACGGCTATGAAAATAGTTGCTATCCTGTAACGTTTAAGAATAATGATAAGAAGAAAATCTGTATGTGTTCAGTAGATGCACTGTACGTCTAAATACAGAGTAGTAGGTATTTTCAATCAGCAGCTGACTGAATCCTCTGACATGGAACCCAAGGATACTGAAGGGTTAAATGTATATACTCTAAGTCCTCAGTTAACATCTTCAATAGATTCTTGGAAACTGCAACTTTAAGTAAAATGACTTATGAAACTTATCCTCAAGTGAAATCATTTCATTCAACATCAGTGGGAATTTCTTTTTTCTCATTAGCATTATAACAAAATGATGCCATTTGAGGACTTGCTATATTGGAGTTAGGAGACTCAATTCTACATGCAGCGTAGTTACTAACTTGCTTAAGATTTTGGGCACTTCAGCTCTGATATCTTACCATAATATACAAAGTAGGGAAAAAGAGGAAAAGCGGGCCTGGGAAACTATCTCAACCTCGATCAGACCTACCCTTGGTTCCCTGGTTCTTTTGACATCTGAATATTTTAAGGTTTGATATATGTCCTTCTTTACTCATAACTAATCACAGAGTCACTCTCTACAGAGAGAGAAATTACTGTACACAAAACATTCAGTATTCATCAGAAAATGTCAATGTCCAGTTTCCCCAGTTAAAAGATGCAACCATGACTCTCTGTTCCTCCCAAATCCTTCCAGATCAACAGAGAGCTGCCTCTTTGGCAGTACAAACATGTCCCTCAGACACCATGGCCAAGGTCAGAGTAAACAGATTTGGCCAGACAGGGCACCTGTTCACTAGGGTTGCTTTTAACTATGGCAAAGTGGATATTGTTGCCACCAACGAACCCTTCACTGACCTCGACTACGTGGTCTACGAATTCCAGTATGATTTCAGCCATGGCAAGTTCAATGGCACAGTCAAACTTGAGAACGGGAAGCTTATCATTAATGGAAAGTCCATTCCCATCTTCCAGGAGTGAGATTCTGCTAACATCAAAGGGGGTGAGGTTCGTGCTGAATATGTTAAGGTGTCTTCACTACCTTGGAGGAGCCTGGGACTCCACTGAAGGCTGGGGCCAAAAGGGTCATCATCTCTGCCCTTTCATCTGATGCCCCCATGTTTGTGATGGGTGTCAACTACGAGAAGTACAACTCCCACGAGATTTCAGCAATGTCTCCTGCACCACCAACTGCCTGTTGTCCACCCCCTGCACCTCCGTCAAGGTCATCCATGACAACTTGGGCATTGTGGAGTAACTCATAATCACTGTCCATGCCATCACTGCCACTCGGAAGACTATGGACCACCCCTCTGGGAAGCATGATGTCTGAGGGGCTGCCCAGAACATTATCCCTGCTTCTACTGGTGCTGCCAAGGCTTTGGGCAAGGTCATCCCTGAGCTGAATGGGAAGCTAACTGGCATGGCCTTCTGTGTCCCCATCTGCAACGTGTCAACTGTGGATCTGACCTGCCACCTGGAAAAAGTTGGCATATACGTTGAAATCAAGAAAGCAGTGAAGCGGGCATCACAGGGCCTCCTCAAGGGCATCCTGGGATACACTGAGGACCCCAGCTTGTGCAATTTTAACAGTGACACCCCCTCCCGCACCTTCAATGCTGGGGCTGGCAATGACCTCCATGACCACTTTGTCAAGCTCTTTTTCTGGTATGACAATGACTTTGGCCACAGCAACAGGGGGGTGGACCTCATGGTCTACATGGCCTCAAGAAGTAAAAGCCTGGGCCTCCCTGGTGGCACAACAGGTTAGGCGCAGCACTATGAAGCTATCCAGAGCCACTGCAGCACAAGTTCAATCCCCGGCCAGGGAGATTCCTACATGGCGCAGACCTCTCCTGTCTTGCCCGCTGCTCCCCTCAGCAGTGTACTTCAGTCGATCTGCCTGTTCTGCTCCCCGCTCTGTCTCTGGTGAATCCTCTCACCACCCCACACTCTGGCCTACATCACAGCTTGTATGCATAAATAAATAAATCTTTAAAATTAAAAGAAGTAAAAGCGCCCCGGACGACCCGGAGAGAGCACAAGAGGAAGAGAGCTCCCCTCCGCTGCTGGGAGTCCTTCCCCCACTCATCCACACTGAGAATCTCCTGACCTGTCACAGTTCCATCCCAGACCCCTCAAAAAGGGGAGGGGCTTACGGAGTCCTGCCTTGTCATGTACCTTCCATAAAAGTCCACTTACGCAGCGCCCCCCAAACTGACCCAACCATTTGTTTATCAAGCTAAGCACACTGTAATAAATTATAGATATTCTTTCAAAGAAATTGAGTAACAGCTCTGACTAATGATAAAGAGAATTTGGTAGATTTGATATAGTTAGGTGATATCAGTAATTCCGAAACCAGCCAATACCTTGGTGATGACCACCTTCTGTTGAGATCGCCAAAACCGGACCAGCCTCTCACACATATACAGGAACATGGGACCCACTATCCATTTCCAAGTCTGTAATTAGAGTAAAATTGAAAAAAGAATTATTCGAGGGGTGATAGCTAGTAAAAGATTCACAGGGATGAACCATTTTAGAAGTCCAGTTAAACTTTGTAGGTTTGTTTAAATATTTTATATTATTATAGGTTTCTAATTTTTTTCTACAACAGAATGCATGAAAAATATCTAAAGTTAAAATAAAATTTGAGCCACTGCATACAAACTTTCTCCTTGCCACATTGGGGAACTATAACTACAGTCTGAAACTTTCCCAAGAGGAACTACCTACAAGAATGGAATTTCCTCCTACTGACGCAACAGCAGTTGCAGTAACCCTACAGCAGGGCAAGGTTAGTTTCAGAATTAACATTTCTCCAAAGGACGTTCATTTCAGCACCACTATATTTTTAATGCAACATTGTGATTGCTTTCTCTGGCTGTGTAGGGAAAGCTTAATCTTTTGCAAGATGAGAAATTTCATGCAAGAATTTAGCTGTTTCTCCAATATCCTGCTAAGTTCTAGGAGCTCTGTAATGCATTTGCTGAATACAGATAGACCCAAAATAGGTCTCTAGATTTGCCTGTGGAATCTGATGTTTCAGAACATGGGAATTACCCTGTATTCTCATTGTCTATATACAAAGACTCAGGCCAAATAGGTTCCCAATTTAATGCCTGAAGTAGCAAAGAATTTTAGGAGGCAATGCCATCTAAAAGATGACATCCCAGAGTGGATTTCAAGAAGAAAAAAAAATCACAGAGTGCTACCCATAATCTTATGTGATCTTTCTATTAAATGTTTTTTAGACACTTATTGTTGGATATGTTCTGCTACTGGTCTCATTTTCATGGGGCAGGTTTTTTAAAAATTCTCACATTATCCATCTATTTCCTGGGTGCCAACCTAGTGCCCCAATGAATAGAACCAGGTCTTAGACATGTCTCTAATATCCCCAGAAGCTCAGAAGCTCCCTTGAGGTAGATGATTGCTAAGGCAGAAGTACTCAGCTATCTTTGAGGAAATGTGCCTTCTCCTAGTCCCTTTTTTGTTTTTTCTTTTTTCCTTTTTTGTTTTTTCTAGGGATGCTTGCATGCAATGGATGTAGCTGGCTCATCATCACTCACGTAGCTGGCTGCCCTAGTTAATGAGCAAAGATGCTTATAGATGTTAAGTCCCTGATATATGTGTCTAGAGGAAGAGTACTCCTCTATTAGGAGAGTAGGGAAAAATAAAGGAGAAGACGGAGGGGAATTTTGCCTTTAAATTATATTGTGCTTAAAGGAAAAAATTATACTCCTGTTCAGAAATCCTACTCAAATATTTGGTTTTGCCTCATTTTATATCGATGGCTAGTATGATAACAAATAAGGTATACTGCTTGCAATGGGGAAAAGATATGGAGATCAAAGGGTCCTCTTGTCATTCTACAGAGCAGAAATACTGAAAACACATGAATGGAACCCTTTGGAGCTTCCAGCAAAGAAGGTGAATCCTTCAGCACATTTTCCTTTGATCATCCTTGCCACACTCCCGGCCTGCCATGCAATGGCATTGGCTGTTGTTATGAGCCCGGCTGACCGGCCTCCTTTATGGCTCATGGCCAGAACCCCCTGATGCCTAAAGGCAACCATGTGGGTCACCTTATCAACTTCCTCCCCAACTCAGAATACTGTATAGAAAGTCTTATTTCCTGGATTCTGAAGAGGCTCCTGGCTCCTCGCAAGTGATTAGCTGAGCTATCCAACTGAGCTCAGGATGGAATGCCTCTGAAAATCAGTAACTGGCATCGTTGTGGCCCTCGCAGATGGAAGAGAAAAGGTGGAACTTTTTGAACACAAGCAGCTTCCCATATTTTCAAAAACTATGCTTCTCCAAACTTTCTATCAGGCATTCATAAAAGACTAACGCAAATCTTATTTTTCAGGAAATAATTCCAGACAACAATTACAGCAGAGAAAAGTAGTTCTAACATTCTAACCGTCCACGGCATTCATAATGGACAACTTGAGGATATTTGTATGTATTTCGTAGGCACAGATTTATTGTCATTAATGAAACTGTAATAGCAACATTGAATTGTACGTACCATAGGAGGGTTTCCCCTGAAATCTGGGATTGGGCAGCTACTGTTTGGTCCCCATGTTGAGATCCTATCTGCACAGAGTTTTGGTTTATGTACCTTCAGACTGTCCTCGGTCTGCCCACGTACAATTCGCCTGTGGAGTAAATGTAAGTCCAGACTACTTATTACCAAAAAACTAAATTCTTAGTTTTTTGAGATTCTGGGGCTATCTGAATATGGGTCTTGTGCTTTGCACTTAAAAGTCTTATCTTACTGACATCACCCCCTTCCCACCAAACATATTAGAGGAAGGGAAAGAAAATAGGTCACCTTCGGGAACAGAAAAACTAAGGACAGTGGCACCAAGAATACGTGTAACATTACAGAGTGTAAGTTTGGGGTCATCAATACAGGTTTTCTTAAAGGGAGGATTGGTGCTTCTGTTTCAAGTATTACTTTCATTTATAAACAAACAAAACCGGAAAAACTGCCAGTCTAACAGAGTGACAGCTAGTTCACCCCAGGGCCTTTGTGCACGTTAGAACAAGATCCCCCGCTGCAACAACCAGCCCACAGGCAAAGAGTGTGGGCAGCAGAGCGTGGGCCAGTTTTACTCCTCTTGGGCAGGCACTAAATTGAAGTTGACAACCTATACAATCATACACAACACCCCATTGCTTAGTGTGAGTGGTTCAGTGGTTGTGTCAAAATTGTCTAAATCAAACCAAAAGGTTGACATCAACTTTATGAAGATTATGACACTCATGACATCAGCACTGATGGTGTGTCCCTTGAAGTGCTCAGAGCCATTCCACTTCAATCCAATGAATATAAACTAAGCAATTACTAACACATAAGACGATGCAGGTTTGGGGGGACGGAGAGAGGAAGGCACAACGTTAAATCAAGTCCTTGACTTCCAGGAACAAGAATGTCGGGATCTTCAGAAAATAAAAGAGACACAGAAGGCTCTTTGTGAAGTTTGTTTGTGGGACATGAAATTGATTGTGCCATTTGGTAAATTCTGAGAAAGTTTTAATTCAAAGTCATTAGCCACCCCTTTCAATGCCTAGTCTTGGGGAAGAGAATTACCATGTATTGAGGATGGGGAAAAGGCACTGTATCCAAATTATCTCAGTCTATTAATTCCCATGACAAGCCTAAAAGCTAAGTATAAGTAATCTCCTTTTACATATGAGAACACCAAGACTTAGAGAGGTGAGGTAACTAGATGCAAAGTGATTTGGTGAAAACCATTTGGAGCTGAGTCAGGCAGCTTTGGTGTCAAATCCCAGGTCCACTTCTTGCTAGTTTGGTCGCCTTGGGCAAGGTGTTCATTTTCTTTTGGGCCTCACTTACTTCAAATGTAAAATTTCTTTTCACAATCAATTGACATGATACCTTTTAAAATACCAGACACAAAATAAGGATCCAAGAAATTTTAAAATTCTTGGGCCTCGCTGGTGGCACAGCGGTTGAGTGCTGCGCTGTGGAGCTGTCGGCAGCGCACGGTGCAAGTTCAACGCCCAGCCCGGGAGATTCCCACATGGTGCGGCAGACCTCTCCTGCCTCGCCCGCTGCTCCCCTCAGCAGTGGATTTCTGATCTGCCTGTTCTGCTCCCCACTCTGTCTCTGGTGAACCCTCTCGCCGCCCCACGCCTCTGGCCTGTACCCCAGCTTGTATGTATAAATAAATAAATCTTATAAAAAATTTTAAAAAAAGAAATTTTAAAATTCTAAATGCCCAAATTCACATATCAAGTAACAGGGGGGAAAAATCTGACTTTCTCATTTTCTTCTTAATGACGGGACCAGAAGTCAGAAAACATGGGTTTTATTCCCAGTTCAGCTGCTGTCCTGGAGTGAGACTGTAAGTGATGAGCTCACCAGCATGAGCCGCATTCTCCTCAGATGAAGAAAGGGGTAAATAGATCCCCTCTGACTGATCTAAAGGGAAATACATTAGCTATACAACTGTGCAGATGGAAAGGGGCAGAATTACTAAGCTAGAGAGGGAAAGAGATACATTTTTTTCTTCTGGATGTTCTGAAACAGCTGGATTATGACCAATGCCCATTTAAAGATAAGCAATTGCTTTAGGAGCGTCAAGAGGTTCTTTGTTTCTGTGAGTTTCAGTGCTTAGAAGAGTCAGCAGGTTGGTCAAGAGTGCATACAAGTGGCTGCCCAAAGCTGCTTCTCTTCACCTTTTTCCTTTCACACTCAGATGGCCTCTGGGGAGGCTCCGCTCAGGTTCACTGAGCCTTAGGTACCTACTTCCTCCACCCCTAGTTATCTGGAGCCCGGTACCCACCAGGGAACTTCCCCAGACCTACTTTTCTGTGCAGGGGGGAGAATCAACTAGTGTGAAACAAACACACACACAGACACACAGACACACACACACACAACCAACCAGAGAGCGACCTGGTATTAAAGAAGCTTCCTAATAAGGAAAACTCACCTAACCACACAAGCCGGCACTGTGTCTGTGAGAGCGTTTGCGGCAGCCATCTTTAGACTGCCGAGCTCCAATCCCAGTCACGCCACTTACCAACTGGGAGGCTTGGACTATGTATTTGACCAGCTTTAGCCTGTTTCCCTGTCTACAATGGATATAGAAAGAGCAGCTTTTCCCTTTGGGAATGAAAAAAACATTTTACATCTATGGTGAGTGCTCAGTGGAAGTTACCTCTTACCTGTATTACACGGGAAGGCTTGAAGGCAATACCCAAGCATTTTCCCTTCTAATCTTCTCCACAGTACCTGAGATCAATCCTCATACAGTAGGAAATCAATAAATGATTGGCTTGACTCAAAATTCATTGGACCACTTTCAAACCCTTCCAACTGATTAATCATTAACTCCTCTAGTTTAGGGTTTGTCTAATTTACTAGTGATTAAGTCACAGGAAACAACAACACAGATAGTCGAGACCCTGCCGGCACTCTCACTTGCAAAGATACTCCAACTTTGGTGTATTTTCCCGAGTTTGCTATAAGTAACTGCACCGTGAACAGTAAGGAATTGACAGCTAGAGACTAAAGTGCTGCTGAGTGGTTTCCAGTTAGCTGACCTATGGTCCCCTCATAGTCCCTCGGCAGAAATACACCCCACACAGACAAGGCAGTCACTGTGCCCCTAACAGAGCATCACACCTATAAACTGAAGGACATACAGTAATTGACTTTGGAGTTTAAACACTCACTCAGCTCCATGGATGGCAAGACCGATGAAAAAGATCACAAAGAGATGGTGTGTGTACCAAAACACTTCAAAGTAAGACCTCCGGATGGTTTTGGTGGAGGAGGTGATAATTAATATGAGGCACAGTGTAATAACAATTCCAGTGATGCCTGCTAACCGCGTCACGGCCACGTACAGGCCTCCTTCAGGATTCTGTAAAATACAAACACACACGCACATTATTCAGAGGCTTTCAAATGCTGAACTACCTATTTATAAACTATCAGGTGTACAGGGCAGTAATTGCTTTCATCCTGCCCACCCCTTAGCAAGTCCTAACCGTTGCTCAGAGTGCTATAGACTTGTAATGCATAATTCTCAATTTTAAAAAGTTTTATGTGGTTGAGTGTCAGAAAATATTGATACACTGAACTAGTTCTAAGGGAATATCAAATAAAGGACATAAGTCAACGACAAGGTGTCCTAGAAGTATCTGAAGCCCTTTTCCTCGTCAATTTGGAAAGAGCCACAGTGCTTCGCTTGCAAGTGTACCCTGGGTGTGCCTACCATCTCAGGCTGCTCCTGGAAGCTGACTCCGAGATGCAGATGTGCTCTGGAAGAAACTGGCAAGGGGATACTTAACAGGACAGGAAAAAGAACAAATCAAGCAAGAGGGTGATCTCGGGTCAAGTCTTCCAGAGGGCAGCTTCAGCTCGGTGCTACAGGGGAACCAGGAGGGTAAGTCACACTTCAGAGTTTCTCCTGATTCAAGGCAAGGAAGCTGGGGGTTCATGACCCGCACCCATCAGTTGTTAGCTAAGGGGGGTCCAAGGCAAAGGGAGCCGTTAGGTGATTTCCAGATTCTGAGCTTGTGTGCAGAGCAACTCCAGTGGCCCCAGAGTGGTCCTCTGAGGAAGAAATGCAGAGCAGGTCATTGAAAGTGAACACATACACAGAATGTTGGGGGACACAGTCACAGAAAAAGTGGTGCAAAGAGATCTGGGCAGAGCGTGCCAATGTCAGCTCACCAACTGTGTTTGCATTCTGGCCCTTATGTCTCACTGTACAATGAGCAGTGGAACAGAAAACTTAGCCAAGACACTATAGAAAACAAATTTCTTTCTTGTTTGATGATGTTTAATTCTGTTTCTAAGCAGCCCAGGCAAGCCTTTTCATGTCAGCTTAAGTGTAATTATTTCTGTAAAATGAAGGGATTTTTCTTGTAATTTTTTCCAAATAGAAGAAAACAGATTTGGGATTTGGTGTATAGCAGATGTGATTTGACTATCTTCTCAAACTAACAAGCACATGAAGACAACTTGGAGCGGTTTTCTCTGTGTAGAAAACTTCAAAACACTGGGGGTGGGGGCAAGAAGTCTTTGCCTATGGATTCAACCAATGGCTAACCTTGGGGAATTGTTGAGGTGCTCCCAGAGGCCTGTGCTTCAAGGAATGACAGCAGACACTGGCCTCCCCTCAGATGTCATAGGTTAAGAAAAAAGAAAAGCATTGCTGATAACTGTCAGCTGGTGGCTGGCCTAGTCCTAACACCTAGGACAAAGTGTTCCCTATTTCACATAAACAATTTCATAGAACACTAACTCAGATGAGGTCACCCTGCTTCGGTGAAGGAGTGAGTCAAAAATAAGTCACTGTGAAATCATGTGTGATATAAGATAAAACGATGAGTGAATGCTGCTTCTTTACTCATTTTAGATTTAGCCCCATTCTATTCCTTTCATTTCCTAAGAAAAAATGACTAATATCCCTAATTTTAGAACTACCCCTAATTCTTGCTCAAACTTGTTCCTAAGCAAATCCTCGCTTCCTGAACCCTCCCTCCCCCCAAAAAGTGTTCTAACACAAGCTCAAGTGCTGTACTCAGCCTCTATTAGCACCCCCTGAGATGCCCCACACATCCTCATGGTGTAAGGTCGCCTTCGCTACAGTAAGTAATAGACCCACTTTTGACTAGACATGGGTCTTTGACTGCTGAGCATTTTTTTTAAAGTTTTTTTTTTTGCATACAAGCTGGGGTGCAGCACAGAGGTGTGGGGCACTGAGAGGGTTCACCAGAGACAGAGTGGGGAGCAGAACAGGCAGATGGACCGAAATACACTGCTGAGAGGAGCAGCGGGCAAGGTAGGAGAGGTCTGCCGCGCCATGTGGGAATTTCCCCGGCCGGGCATCGAACTCGCAGTGCAGCAGCCACTGACAGCTCAACAGTGCTGCGCTTAACCCGTTGCCACACCAGAGAGACCCTGTGCTGGACATTTTTATGGATGAGACCAGAGTGCTCTAGACTCCAAGGACACAAATTCTCATGGGTGAGCTTAAGGAAATGCAAAACATCTAATGATGCGCCCTACAATGAATCTGGGTACAGGAGACATTTTTTTGTACCTATATTTTAAAAAGTGACAGACTTGTCCCTCTGATGATTAGTCAACTTTAGTCGTTGCTATTGTCCTAGCCAATTAGAGCTCTTCATGTTCTGAAATTTAGTCTTCGGTTTTAATGGCTTAGGAGACATCTGAATTGGGAAATAAAGAGACTTACCTTGATTCTCTCTCGAGCAAAATTGAGGTAATGTTCACCGGGTTTATCTCCAATGTTAGAGAGTGCTATTGAATAAGGATCAGATTTGTTGACCCGGGCATTCACACACCATTCCACATTAAATAGATGCGCAATGGTGTGAATCGCTAAAGAGGACAGAGAAGAGAAACAAGAAGGTGAAGTGTGTGCCCGATTTTATTGTAAGTTGGGTTTCTGGTTCTAGCCCCCGACTATCACAAGTTATAGGGAGACGCAAGGATGGCCCAGGACACTGATAAATGACAACAGCATGTCACCATCAGAGCAGCAAGGCAATTCGAAGTGGCTAAGCCGCCCCAGTTGTGTGATCATGGTCAAGTGACTTAACAGCTCTGGTCTCTGTTTTGTCATTTGTAAAATGAAGGAAGGTGTTGAACTAACAACCCAAGTTTCGAGATTCTACAAAATAATCTTGATTCCCGAGAATATTTACATGTGTTCTGTTGGTCTCTCTTCCCCTGATATATTCTGCTCAAATAAGAAGTCTCTCCTGTGGTGTATATCTTTGACGGGCTCATTTACCTGATTCTGACATTACTCCAGAGAGTGATTTTATAGAAAATTGTATTGAACTGATACAGACCAATGACTGTAAATATGAATCTCTTTTAAAAATGCATTTTTAACTTAACAAGCACTTACATAGGACTTGCTAGTAGCCAAGCATTATTAAAAAGCACTGAGTGCTTTATAATTACTTAATTTTTCTATTGAGCCAGGAACATAATAACTATTACCATTTCACCTACAGATGAGGAAACTGGGGAACAGATTGCTTAACACCTTGCCCAAGGTCACCAAGCTAAGAAGTAGCAGAGTTAGAATCAAATCCAATCTATTCTGGCATACCTATCCTCCTAACCATTTTACTATATTGCTTTCTAACAAGGGCTTATCATGCATTTCACTTTGGAACCGTTTTGTTAGCTACAGCTCAGAAAGCCTTCCTGATCTAAGAGGAAATGAGAAACTCAGTTGAAAGCCTGCAAGGCCATTTTTCTCAGCTTAGAGACAAACTCTTAGAGGCAGAATAAAAGCCTCTTTTGCCCGTCACTATGCATGTGCACATGCTTGTTGCCTGGCGCGTTAGTTATTTTATGATGTGACTTGGTGGCAATTTGATAGATTAATCCTTCTTTCAAAAATTATGTTTATTGAGGTAATGCTGATTTACAACACTGTATATGTTTTAGAGGTTCACACCTCTATAAATGGATGTTACCGTACCACGACTACCACCAAAACCCCAACAATCCTTATCGTAGTTCAGCACGCCCCCTTCCCCCTTGCTCCAGGCCCCACTCTTTCATCTGGTAGCCTCAGCTCTGCAATCAGGATAAATCCCTTCTTGTGCTGATACCACCACCTTAATAAGGTGTAAGAAATCTAGTACTCTATATGTTTGATCAAGTGTTTTTAAAATGAACGAATAAAAGCTCTCATATGTGGACTAACAAACATTTTTCATATTAAAAAGTAGGGAAAACCATGAAGACACAGGGGTTTTATTAAGTGTCCAAGATGAGGAAGTTTTTAAAACCTGAAGAAATAAATCTTAATTTGGGGATGGCAGAAACAGTGATAACTATTTTTAACATGACTCATTAAAAAAAATACAACATAGCTAAGCATTACCTACTCTACCATCAAGGTCAACCTCTTTCAAAAAAGCATTTAAGAAAAGAGGGGACTCTGGTTCCAAGTTTTCTTTGCAATTTCAAATATCTTAAGAAACTTACCAGTGTGAAGTGCAATCATCCATGCCACCATTTTATGAAAGGTGAGGTTTCTGTCCAGTTGTCTTCGAATTCTTGTTGAACAGCACTTTGGATTGAGGGGAAAAGAATGACATAGAAATTGCTAATTAAAAGATTTTTCCCTGTGCCAGACATTAGATACATGGCATCTCATTTAGTTCTCACAATCATACTTCAACTGTACCGTTTTACCTATTTAACAGATGAGAAAACTGAGGCTCAGATAGTGGCAGTCATCTTCCCAAAATGGTCAGTCAATGGCATAGCAGGCTTAACCATTACATATTGTGTTCTCATACTTGTGACATAAAGTGTCTCCTGGAATCCATTCCTTAATTGTATAAAATATGAATTCGGACAGAAAATATATCTAACCACATTGTTTCTAGTTCAGATTAATTTATTCAATAAAGATGGGATATTGAAACTAACAAAGGGCAGGCTTGCCTTCAAAGACCTAAGAGTTGAGTGGGGATAAAGACAAGTACAGTTTTAGAACAATAGTTCTAGAACAATACCCTTCTAGGACACACATACTATGGGAAGAGTAAAATACTGTCTACTGCCTATGTTGAGAGAGCCAACATCACAAGGAAGATCACGAACCAAACAATAATAGCAAACATAACAACAGCTAATATTTACAAAGAACTTATGCCAGGGTCTGCTTTAAGTATTTTACAAGCATTAACTCACTTCATTCTTACATCATTCCTTCATGGAGGGACCATTATTATCACTGTGTCACAGGTGAGAAAATAAAGGCATAGGGAAATTTTCTTGGCTTAGGTCATAGGGCTAGTAAGTGGCAGGGGCGGGATTTAAACTATCTGCTACCAGAGATACCAGTGTTCTGCAATTTCACATTGCATATGATTTCCTTGACATCAAACATAGTTTTTTGGTTAATGCTTTAGTATGGTTGTGTCACTTCTGAATGATTGCCAGCCACCTAGCAATTACCCAAGCTGCCATCATGTCCCATAGCTTCCTCCTGAACTACCTCTTTGCTTTTTCCATTGACTTCTAAAGGGAAGTTTCTCTATCACTGTCACCTAGAGCTGTGCCCAATCTCAATAAACTATCATTCAAGCGTGAGGGAGATTATTGAGTCATCTTGGCAGGTTTCTACACACTATTCAAATTTTGAGAAAAAAATTCAAAAATTGAGAGCATATTTAATGCAATATAACAAGGCTGTGACAGAAACTTAAAAGTTCTATTTTGCATACACCTGGCCTCACCACATGTACCATGATTGAATCTGAATGAGATATTTATATGCAATTTGGGAGGATTTGTGAAAGCCTAACTTGAATCTAGAGAACTCAGGCAAAGAAGCTGAAAGAAATGTCTACTGTAATGTTGGCAGTAGAACATGCAATAAACAAGAAGAACACACTTTATCTGCATGGCACTATAATTTTGAATTTATGTGCTTCTTCTCTATCTCCTCCAAAAATCTCTAAACTCCTTGAGCTCCTGACCCATCTGTGTCTTAGACTTTACTCAGCACTAAGCACATAGTTGGTACTCAATAAATATTTGTTGACTGACAACTCACTAGTTGACAGGCTTAATCAATTAATAAACCTTTAAAATGTCATATTCATTTGTACATTTGCATTATCTCAGCTGCTTTTCAGCTAAAACAAAAAACAACAACAGAATATGAGACAGGAAGTTCAAGAGACTTGCCCTAGACCACATGGTTAGCAGTAGAGTCACGCTAAGGGCCTCTCACTCCCGGGCTCTGTGAAGTCACACGTAATGCTCACCCTCTCGCCTTCCTGTTTCTTTCTGACCTTAAGACTAGAACTCCTACCCAACTAGAACTTAGTTTCTTCATGGCATGCTGGGGTTATCCAGGTTTCTTTGGGGACTTCTGTATGCTGAGCTCCTTCTTTCTCCATTTCCCTCAACAAAGAGCCTTTACCCCTATCTTTCCCAGGGTGGGTCAACGCTCAGACTTTCTTTCTCCAGATTATAAGAAGGGTTATAAAACAAAGTCGAAATAATGAAAACCACTAAAAACTGGGCAGGAAGTTCTGTGACTACTGAGTGACTACTGTCCAAGTAATGAATCCTTGAAGGCACAATATCCTTGCCACTTCTGGGTTAGGTTACTCAGTTGCTCAAACATTCATATATGCCATACACTTTCTAAGACCATAATATTCCAACAAGACAGCCTGGAGTTTAGGAAAGTGAGTAAGTTCTGGGGGCACATGGATTTGGGTTTGAATTCTAATGCTCCCACTTAATCTCAATCCCACCTCAGTGTCTTTGATATGCAGATTCCATGAACTGAGAGATATGAAGACTCAGTAAGTGGTAGTTGTTAGGATTTCCCATGAGACACAGTGTACTCACTCACTTTAATCTCAATAGGAAAAGAAGGGTCATTTGCAGAGGTCACATTTCAGGTTGGGAAACCAGGTGTTGCCTGAGCTAATTAAAACAAAAATTTCTTTTACATACAGGTCTCTGGTTACAGAGCTGAGCTTTCCTGCAATCTGAAGAGCAGCCTCATTTCATACCTATTCATGAGACTTTCATGAGGGTCGTCCCTCCTCGGTCACAGGAAGCCTAAGAGCGGCCATTACAACATGTGCTGCAGCTCAACGGCAGTGCAATTTGAGCGTGTGAGGCAATGAGAATTTCTTAACGGGCCATTCTGGTGAAAACTGCCTGTTTTTCAGGGTTTACTTCCTCTATATAGAAAGTGTTCAGGGTATGAAAGAGAATAAAAGTGAACGTGCCTCCCCAGACACAAAAAGTTAGTGTGTGAATATCATTTAGCCAATGTTCCTGGGTGCTGTAGTGGACACGGTACTTCACAAGTAGCTCATCAATCAACCTTGCAGTCAAATGTGGTGTCTTAGGTTGAGACGATTATTTGTAAATCCTGTAGTCAATGTCTATTGATAGTTATAACCAGCTAATGTTAGATCAGTAAACTGAATGTTGTAGCAGTGTTCTTAAAGAAAAAAACATAAGGATCAATGTGAAATTAGTACGACTAGGAAAAATGAGACAAAGTTCAAGGCAAGTTTTACTTGTTATTGACAGTTCAGATCACTTTCCTTCCCGCAAATATCCTTTGATCACCAAATTAAGTCTTATTAGCTCTTCAACTATAGATTTAACTTGTCAGCCAGCAAAGTGCCAGCTCCCCTCTCCAGCCTCACCTCAGACACCTGCCCTTTGCGATCCCTCCGTTCTCATCAAGTAGACTGCCTGCTTCTGTCCTCTATAAATGATTGCTACTTAATGTGTGATTATTTAAAAAGTTAGTTGATATGAAACACAGAATTGTATTAAAAGGAGAAACAGAGTCACTCATGAGTCAGTGGAACTGATCTGACCAGAGCACCAACCCCTAACCTTTCCCAGCTCCCTGCTTCGGCGTGGTCAGGAATGGCAAACAAAGAGAAGTTCCAAGTCGTGTTGCTACTAGGCTCTGAAAAATAAGATTTCCTCCCCATTTTCTGTGCTTTTGCTCATGCTGTTTTCTCCATGCAGAATGTTTTTATCTCTCCTGGACACCCCTTAGAGACTCATTTCCTCCTATGCCCACGTCTGATTCCACTTTCTTTATTCTTCCTTCATCTCCAGCCCCACGTGATCTAAATTCTGCTTTTTTTTGATCCCCTGTAGCTCTTTATTTGTTACATTCCATGGGACTCAGGATATTTTGCTTTGTGGCATATTTATTTCAGTGGGTGTATCGATTCTAAGTTCCTTGTTTCTCAGTTTTGTGCAATAATGTCAATAAGAATATATATGCCATTTTATAGCTTACAAAGGTGCTTCCCACATAATCTTTTTTTTTTTTTTTTTTTTGCTTCTAGCATTCTATATTTAAGAGCCCACTAAATTGTTGAAGTTGTGGCTAATGGGAGCCCTGGACATTTAGAAACTCTGAACTCCCCAATTCCATGGAGCCAATACTTGTTAGTTACATTTATTGCAGGGTAACTCACTGCTCATTGATTCCATCTGACTGGGATGTTTGCTGCAAAGGATATTTTCTCTGACTTGAAATTTTTAGGAAAAAACATAGCACTGTAAGGTGAATCCCCAGATTCCATGTGAGTCTCCTAGAGCCCTGTTTATACACATGCATGTGTTATTATGTTGTGTGTGCCTGTCTGTGTGCTCATGCACACATGCTTTATTGCCACTGTTAGCAGGATAGGTTGATTGGTATCTTTTTAATGTCTGTTCCGGGTTAAATGGTTGTCCCAGGGAGCTCCATCCACAAATACTAGAGAACTAAACTAGAGCATCAGTCATGAATTGGCTCACGGATATTCTACAGAGGCTGGCATCCTCACAAACCATTGGTTTGATTTTTCTAAAAAAAGACATTTCGCTTGATCACCTTTAAAATTTTGAGGAACTCAAATTTTGTAAATGTTTGCTCTTACCGCACTGGAACCCCTGAGGAAGGAGAGCAGATTTCGACAGACTGGCAGCAAGATCAGCATGCAGTTGAAATTCAGACAGGCTGCAGGGGCTCTGGCCAACGCCAGCGCTGACTGTGAGAGGCAGGGGAAGAAGTAGAGTGACTCCAGCGGGCACAGAACCACCCCCCCCCCCACATCCCGGGCCCCCAGCTCGAGGTTTGTACAGCAGAGACAACTGGTCATCTGGAAAGGAAGGTCCTTCAGAGCCAGGGATTTACCGTATGGGCCTGCTGGGACCCTTTATTTTCATGTGGCCCTTTCCCCCAACCCCAACATTTTATTATGAAAATTTTCAAACATAAAGAGCATTTGAAAGAATTTCACAATGAATACTTTTACATGTTACCATGCCTGCTTTATGGGCATGGTAAAGGTTAGGAAATGGAGTCTGTCCATCTGTTGTATTGACCCATCTGCCTACCTCGCCCCCGCCCACCAGCTCATCTTAGTTTCAGGTGCATTTTGAAGTAAGTTGCAGAGTTTCCCTTAAGGGAACTCTCAAGCAGGCACATCATTAACTAGAGTTCAGTATAGAAACAGAACCTTTTTAAAGAAGGTTTTTTTTCGCACTTAGACTGACCTCAACAGCAACTTAAATTGGTGTGGTGCAATGTTCTGGCATTATAATTATCTTTATAATGCCTAAAGAAGTTGCATATTTTGGAAGGCAGCTATGCTCACCACTATATCACCAACGCAAGTTGCATATTTTAGAGGGGGAAATAAAGGGAAATCATCCTTCTCAGCGTCAACCTAAAGACGTTAACAGTCATCACAATAATGTAGTACAATTAGATATTATAATTACTCATAATTATATTTATAATAGTTAAAATGACTATTATGAAGCAATTTAGTCATGGTTTCAGCATGATATAACAAATGATACCCTCTGGGGGCAGCCGTAATTGCAATTATTTTCATAGGTGATAAAGAAGAGAGCTGCCAGTTCAAAGAAACAGAATGCTGACGGACTCCAGCAAAGTCAGGGGTCTTCCCTCTGCTTGGACAGTCAACCAATGTGACCCTGGGGCCAGCTCCTCAAAGGCTTCCTACATAGGGAAAGGCTTCATTTCTGAAGATCATTTCATAACATGTCTCTAGGAGCAAGGCTCTCTCTGAACAAAAGTAGGAAGGAGATGATTTGGAGAATATGGAAAGTCCCACTTGTTCCACCCATGTCATCCTGGATCCACATCTCCATCCTGGCTTTCTGGTTCAGAGACAGTATTTGATTTCTCCTTTAGGCCAAATCATGGCACTGTGGTTCTTGGGGCAGGAGGCATGCTGCTGGGACCCTCTGTCACACTTGAGTTTGTTCCACACTAGAAGGCCTACCGACTGCTGCGCAGGCAGTTGCAATGGATAGAGTAAGGATAAAGGTGTTGTTTGGGTTATCAGAGTATTTATTTAAAATGTGAAAAGGAATATGAATGAGGATCTTGGATAAGAAATGTCAGCCAGTCAATATTGCATGAGGTGGAACTCATACTTACCCCAAGAAGTCTTCGAGTGTAGTAGAAGCTGTCGGGCAGAGCATAATATCGGTAGTACCAGACAAAGAGGAAGACGTTTATCCCGAGCCATACCAGCTGCCCAGAGAGAAAAGGGTTGCATCAGTTTTTTATATTTCAACAGGTAGATTTCACACAAGATTGGAGTCACGTCGGGGTCAGGATTTCCCCATGTTCAGCCTTGATCCAAGGTAGTTACAAAGCTGGTATAACCAGGGGCCTCCCCGGTGGCGCAGCGGTTAAGCGCTGCGCTGTGGAGCTGTTGGCAGCAGCGACGCGAGTTCGACGCCCGGCCAAGGAGAATCCCACATGGTGCGGCAGACCTCTCCTGCCTTGCCCACTGCTCCCCTCAGCAGTGTATTTCTGATCTGCCTGTTCTGCTCCCCGCTCTGTCTCTGGTGAACCCTCTCGCCGCCCCACGCTTCTGGCCTGTACCCCAGCTTGTATGTATAAATAAAAAATAAATCTTTAAAAAAAAAAAAAGCTGGTATAACCAGCTTGGGGCCAGCTCTTGCCTACAATGGCGTCATGACACTTCTCTGTAATTAACCTTTCTACTCTGTGTTGTTCCCGTGATTGTTTTACTACTTGGCCAGTCTGCCATGTTATTATCAGTCTATCTCCTCTCCTTTCTTTCTGTTCTTCTCTTCTTTTTAACCTTAGACAATAGCAGGCAACTCTCTTAAAAGGAGCAAGATCTGTGTCACTATACAACTCTCCACACCAGTGGGACTGTTCTGCTCTCACGCCTGCCTATTGCCTTCCTCCACCACAGAGCGCCCCACCTCAGTTAGTGAGAGTCTCATCATCTACAATGTCAAGACTTAGTTCTATTTAGTAAGTTTCATTTAACGTTTGAAGGTGGGGTTACTAAGCGTAAGTAAAGGGGTGAGGAGCACCGGATTTTTCTTTTTTTCAATGAGGCCCTTCTAGATGGTGACCGCTCATTTCATCCCAAGCATTGACTGCATCAAGTGGTGACACTGCCTGGTCCTCTCACTTCAGCTCCATTGTGATCTTTTAAAAACTGCTTTGAAGCTTTTAAAATTCCACAGACACTTGAGAAAGAAGCTGCCATAATAACTTCTCAATTTCCTAACCTTCTCATTCTTTCTTCCTCTTGCTTTCCAAGCTCTGATTTCACATTCAAGTATATCAAGTACATAATTTAGCAGGTCAGTTTCTTGCAAAAAATTGTGGTAAGAGCTAAATGTATAAATTGAATTTTCTCTATAGGATTAATCTGTTCTTAAAATGGTGATAAGAAATCAAGTTCACAGCTCCGAGTCACGAGAAGAATGCTATATTGCATTAGAAAGTTGCTTTGGTGCCAATGTTTTTTAAAAACCAAAATATTTGCTGTTCTTATTCTATTTATGTCATTAATTTCTAACTCTAAAATTCAAAGACTATATTTCATGATAACTTCTGTCAAAGTTTCAATTTCTAAGTGTTCTTTTAGACATACGTATTATACTTTCATTGGCTATTTAGAATGGCTATTTATAAATCACATTTCTGTCTATCCAAAAACTCAACATCTAAATCTAAACTGGGTGAAGTAAGCCCCCAGATACAGCCTTTTGATGAGTAAGTTTGGAAGAATGGACTTGATCTGCTTATAAATAGACTTACATTCACACAGTAACTCACTTTCAACAGAATTTCTCCAACTAACAAAAAAAAGCTTCGCTCTATTTAATTCCTAAGAGAAACCAGACAAGTAAGATAATTCATAATTTATCTCTTATTGTCACTTACGATTACGAAGACGGATGGTCCCTCATTCACAAACCAGTTCCCCATGGTGTCAGAGATTCAGTGACTTGTGTCTGACTTTCTTCTCTGCGATGCTGCTTCTTCCCATGAGGAAATGAAAACAGCAGATTTGGGGCACTCTGTTTCCTTTTCTATTATCAGAAATTAGCTAATCATTGGCTAACTGAAAAGCTTATTTCATATGCATATATTCACTTGTGTGTATAAATGATAGTAGCTCTGAGCTGACACATATATACATATACACATATATATATAAATACATATGTGTATACACACACACACACACAGACAGACACACACACACAAAGCCACACACATAAAATCTTAGTATATAAGTTCTGTTGAATAAATTCTACATTTAGAGAGGGGGAAATATATATATTTTAAGATTTATTTATTTATGCATACAAGAGCTGAGGTGTAGGCCAGTGTTGCAGGGGGTGAGGGGATTCACCAGAGACAGAGTGGGGAACAGAACAGGCGGATCTACTGAAGTACACTGCTGAGGGGAGCAGCGGGCGAGGCAGGAGAGATCTGCTGAGCCATATGGTAAGCTCCCTGGGGGGGATTGAACTCATGCTACAGTGGCTGTGGATAGCTTCATAGTGCTGTGCTTAACCCCTTGCACCACCAGGGAGGCCCAAGAGAGGGGGAAATATTAATAGATCCAAAGCAGTTAAATTACTTGGCCAAAGTCACACAAATAGGAAATAGTGGAGTTGGGATCTGCAAGCCAAACAATATGGCTATAATTTTGATCATGATACCAGGTTATCATGACTGTACCAATGCCATCGAAAATCATGACAGGCACAACTACAGGAAATTAAAATATGGTAAATTTACCAAATGTTTGGATGACCCTAGTATTCCCAAGCAGACATGACATGCTTTAGGCTAAGTATATAAACAGAAGAAAGGTATATGAGATGTCGAAGATGTCAAAACCCGGGTTTAGCATTATTTTCCCTGGCAGCTACCCAGTCCCCTGGACATGAGAGAGATAGGAAGGTAGGAAGCGATCCTCACCATGAGATGAAAACTGACTAATGCACAAGAGTGGTTGTGTAACAGTTAAGAATTAATACAGAAGTAAAAGAAGAAATTGGCGTTCCCATAAAATTTATAGAAGAAAATATAGGCAAAATTCTACACGACATACATCTCAGCAAAATCTTTAAAGACACATCCCCCAAAGCAAAGGAAGTGAAGGACAAGATAAACAGATGGGATTACATTAAAATAAAAAGGTTCTGTACAGCAAAAGAGACATTAACCAAAACTAACAGACACCCTACCAACTGGGAAAAGATCTTTGCACACAATACATCTGATAAAGGACTGATAACAAAAATTAACAAAGAACTCACACAACTCAACAAAAACAAAGCCAATAATCCAGTCAAAAATGGGCAGAAGAGCTCAAAAGGCACTTCTCCAAAGAAGAAAAGCAAACGGTCAACAGGTACATGAAAAAATGTTCAACATCGCTTATAATCAAGGAAATACAAATCAAAACCACATTGAGATACCACCTCACACCTGTGAGGATGGCACACATTAAAAATACAGGCAACAACAAATGCTGGAAAGGATGTGGAAGAAAAGGAACTCTTCTACACTGCTGGTGGGAATGCGAACTGGTCCAACCATTATGGAAAGCTGTATGGCGGTTCCTCAAACTGCTAAAAATGGAACTTCCATACGACCCAGCAATACCACTTTTGGGAATCTACCCAAAGGACACAACAACACTAATTCAAAAGGATACATGCACCTGTATGTTCACTGCGGCACTGTTCACAATAACAAAGATATGGAAGCAACCCAGATGTTCAAAAATAGATGACTGGATCAAGAAGATGTGGTACATATACACAATGGAATACTATTCAGCATTCAAAGAAGATAAACACATGCAATTTGCAGGAACATGGATGGAATTAGAGGGGATCATACTCAGTGAAATAAGCCAGAAAGAAAGAGAAAAATATCGAATGGTTTCACTTATAACAGGACTATAAGGAAACCAAATAGGAGAGAGACACTCAGCGGGTGTGGGGGGTGGAGGGGAGGGTAAGGGCACAAAATGGAGTAGAAAAGGACACAAGGGACCACGGAGATGGATCAGGGGTGAATTGGTGGTGGGCTACCCAAGGGGAATACAAAATGTAAATGACATAAATAACAATAAAATATATACATTTAAAAAATAAAAAAAATAAAACATGACTTACAAATTCCAAAAAAGAAAAGAAAAGAAATTGGCGTTCCAAAAGGGAATGAGAGGAGCTTTGAAGCTATATCCCCGAAAGAACATAGTTTTGTAAATGAATGGTTGATCAATAAAATTTGGTTTCAAAAAAGAGGACACAATAAACAAAAAGGGAATGAGAAAAAAAAAAGAGGAGAGTCAAGAACTTCTTTGGTTGCTGTCTATGAATTGCTTGAAATAGCCTCCAGAGTTATGATAACTAGTAATTTTATTTTTTACTTTTTAATAGTTAAGGAGAGTTACTCAAATGCGACCTTCTCCATTGCTCTTGGATCAGGTGTACCCATATAACGGGCAGGTGGCTTCATGGTTCTGTCCCACACAGACATGGATTCAAAAAACCTGGTTAGACAATCAAAATATATGCCAGTTATTTGCTTCTTTACTCTGAGATCTAGTCTCCACCCTTTCCTTGCTCTGCTGTTTCAGAGCAAATTATATTTGCCAGCCTCTTGGCCCTCTGTTGCCTGGTATGTTCCGCCAATTTAGAGGAGAAGGAGCAAGGGAGAAGTACGAGTGCTTCCTCCCTTAGCTTTCTGCTACCAGAGGCATCCCTGAAGTGCCTGTGTGTCCACTGGGGGTCCAGCCCACCAGTCAGCACATCCCTCTCTGGCATGAGCTCCTGCTGGCCTACGCCACTGCAGTTCTAGCTCCTGTTAGATGGCCCCAGCTTTGGGACTTGAGTTACACCACCTGCTCCCAGTTTCCCTCCAACCCTGAGGGTGCTAACCACTTCCTGTAGCTGTTGCTCTTTCTGTTGCCTCTACACCCACGATGGTATTCTTTCCCACCATCCGTGTCACAAATTCCTGATACAATAGCCCCTCTGCTGAAAACATGGTGGCCTCTGTTGTTCTGACTGGACTTTGACAAATATGAAAGTAATTCAAATCTCTACTCATTTTCTCATGTAATTAAATAAGTGAGACAAGTATGACTAATGAGGCAGAAAGCACCTTAAAACTCTGTCTTTATCTCAGTCACTCTCAAACTCCCCCACAGGGATGACTCCTGCTCCATTGAAATGCTTGAAAGTTATCAGTCGTCTCTCTACTTCTCCCTTTCCTCTCTCCCAGCCTACTAGCTCATCTTCCCTATCCTATCTAAATGTTCAAATCTTCAAGTCTCTCCCACATGTTTTCATCTACCTCCTGATACCTGCACTCTGCCGGGAAGGCAATGGAAAGATGGCGACGAATAGTCACGCGCTAGGAAATCATGCCCCTTATTTTGTGTAAACCTATTTCTTGAACATTTTCTAATTTCCTTTTCCCCCCTCCACAACTTGTGATGAAAATTCAAAAAAGAAAGAATATTTCCTGCGGGTAATCAACCATTCCCTCTTATAGTTTTTTTTCTCCTTTATAAAAGTAATCACAGGGCTGTGAGTAGAGATTTCTTGAGAGCCTTAAGAACCTTAATCAGTTTCACAGCTGGAGGAAGAGAGATCAGTTGCAGTGAAGAGTGAAATCTTCCTGTTATGGAAAGTAACTTCCCTTTTGAGAGCATTGCTCAAGTAAGTTATAATGTGCATTGCTGTTGGGAAGACAGGTAGAGTTTGATAAACGAACAACAGGTATTGCTTGACTGGTATTGACAGGACATGGAGAATGAAGAAATTGAATGTCTATGTACTAGCTAACATATTTTCTTCTTGTAGCCACTTTGGCTTCCATCATCTCCTGAGCTGTTAGTGTCAAGCTAGACTGCAGTGAATGTAAGAAAGCACTCTCTCCTCTCAGGAGGCGATAATAACCAACACCCTCAGGCTTGTGATTGGAGTCCTATGTAGCTTTGGATGAGAAAAGAAGAGAGAAGCCGACCCAAGTTTCCAGAAAATTCCTTGATTTGTACTGTGAATACAATTCCTTCTTCATATCTCAAATTAAAAAAAAATATGCTCCTAATATAGTGCATTATGGATGTGTGAAGATATCAAAGAAAGGGAAGTGTGTTACTACACCAAGGTTTCCAAGGAGTTTTGTTCCTAGAGATGATGATTTCTGTTCCCTTTATCTCTGCTGCACTTGTGCTGTTCTTCCCAGAACTGATCCCATTCTTACTGCCTCTATTAGTTATGTGGTCCACATCCCTTGCTTAAAAATGACCAAATAGAGAACTTCATTCCCCCGGACGCAGTGATTGTCCCACAGGTGGGCAATTGACCCAACGAAGATCAGTTAGTTCTTTATGTGAGGAGGAAGTTGTTAGGAACTCTGGAGGAAAGTGAGTGAAGCTTTTCTTTCTTTGTGAATGATACATGCCTACTGCCTTCACAGACCTTCTCTACCAACTTCTATTAAGAGACTGCATAAGAATGATGCCAATATAACAAAATCAGATCAGCAGCTGGTGAAGAATGGAGAGACTTAGAGACAAATATGATGACAATATTTGAATTCTTAGATGAGATCTGCCTGACTCTTGGGCAACCCAGTCATTCTTGCAGATTGGGTTTCCTGGGAAACAGACTCTGAGATAGAGACTAGTGTTCAGGAATTTTGTTATATAGTGCCCTTGCAGTAAATACTTGGGGAAAGGAAGGACACAAGAAAGCAAGAGTGGGCCGAAGAAGTTGAATTAGCATGTAGTCACAAGGCCTTAGCAATCCTATCTGGAGATCTGCACCTGGGATGACTCTAAATGACAACGGGCAAGATGGCTTTCCTCACTAGACAACCCTCATAGGTGCCAACAGCAGGGGAAAATAAGTTGTTTATTTTTGAAATTCAACCTAGTAGCCATATTGTAGTAGTGAACCCAATTACCATTAAGCCAACCCAGTGGCATTAATTCCCACCACTACCATTTCCTGCCTTAAAAAGAAAAAAACAGTTTGAATTGGCTTTCTACCTCTTAGACCTAGAAGGGTTCTTACTAAAACATGGTGCAAGGAAACCCACTTTTACTCCATAAACATAGGTTGGTAAAAGGTTGAATAGGGCTGCTGGAATCCAGATGTTCTATTTCCTGTTTGAGGGAGAAAATAACAAAGTAAAAGAAGAGACATTCATGGAGGAAGATGTAATTTACTGACCTAGGTGATAAAAAGCATTAAGAACATGGTGTGAACCAGTTTCATTTCATAGATACTGAGAATGTCTGGTGATTAAGTTAAATGTTTAACTTTTTATATTAAATGTGATTTGAATAAGAAAGAAAATGAGGGATGCTGACATGTTTTCTCATACAAATCATTTATTGGGGAACAGCAAGAGTTGAGGATCCTTGATGTCTTTTGAGAAAAGAATTTCACAAAGCACCAGAATCAAGCCAGGAACAGAGTTCATTAGTGTGAAAGCACTGGACGCTGCTGGGCCAGGCAGTGGGCAGTCTGGAAGTGGGAGAGCTGCGCAGACGCTCTGGGACAGCTGCTCTTTATGGTTTCTTCTTTCTGGGTTGGAAGGCGTCCCTCATGAATATGCAGACCTTGCTCCCATCATTTGCACAATTCCTGGAATTTTAATTCTCCTCTCCTTGCTCTTTTTTTGAATCCCTTAAAGGAGTTGGAGGTGGTTTGACATCAAATGTCAAAACTGCAAGATTTAGCATGTAGTTGGGTGTAGTTAAAGGTTCAGTAAAGGGTAACTATGCCAGTTCATAACAGACTAGGGCTTTTAAATATTCGGATTCTTCCCAGGTCTACTGGTCCAGCCGGATCTTATCTGGTTCTTGAGACCAGATGCTGGAGGCAGCTGAATTTTGGAATGTAACACCATGGCTGTCCTCCCCTGGGGGAGTGTGTTAAGGAGTCTGCTTTCTATCCCTAACACACTGATTTGAATTTAAAACTTTTAAGTATGCCTCCTATGGTAAGTTGGTTATTTTCTTTTTTTCTTGAAAAATCTAATTTTACTGACGTATCTTGGTCTTAACAACAGCTAACATCTGTAAAGCATTTTATACATGCCTAGTGTGTGATGTGCTTTCTCTCATTTTTTTTCACAACCACCCCACAAGGTGTGTAAAAGTATCATACCCATTTGTATAGTAGGATGAATATTGGTCCCCCAAAGATGTCTATGTGCTAATCCCCAGTTACTTTCACATGGTTGGAAAGATTTTGCATATGTGATTCTGTTAAAGATTTTGAGATGGAACGATGACCATGGATATCTGAGTGTACCCACTATCATCGCAAGGGTGCTTATCTAGAGGGAGGCAGGGGACTCTGGGCCATAAAGAAAGGATATGAGGATGAAAGCAGAAATTGGAGAGGAGAGATGATGTTATTCTAACTTTGAAGATGAAGGAAGAAGCCATGAGCCAAGGAATGCATTAGAATCTGTATAACACAAGGAAATGGAGTCGCCTCTAGGGCCTCCAGAAGGAAACACTCCCTGCTGATACCTTAATTTTAGCCTAGTGAAACTTATTCCAGACCTCTGACCTCCAGAACTGTAAAAGAATAAATTGTGCTGTTTTAAGGCAGTTTGTGGTGATTTGTTACAGCAACAATAAGAAACTCATACACCATTTTACAGATGAGAGCCCTAGGGAGATAAAGTAACTTGCCCAGAGTTGCATGGTTACTTGATTTCAATCTGGGCACTGATATATTACTGCTTTCTTGAGCCACCAGAACCATTTTGTAAGGCTAAGGCTTCACTGGCTTGAACACTAATCTCCTATTTGCAGCAGGTAATATATCTCTTCCCCAGAGGACTGATCAGAATGATGCTTGATTTCCAGAATCCTGACAGTCCAGAGGCTGCTGATGGATTCCTGCAGGAATCACATGTACCAAGAGTCTGCTCAGTCCATGAAGCCTGAAGTTTGTTAAAGCAACAAGTGTTTCTGCACATTTCATCTGGACTTGAAGGAGGAAAGTTCTGTCTCTGAGTCTCTCTCCTTCATCACTTCTCCTTCCCAGGATGTACATAGACTTTCATATTCCCATCATAATAGAGTTAGCCTTGAGTTAGCAAAGGCTCATCTTTGTGAAGCTGTTAACCAGTAACTTAAGTGTTAGTCAGGTGAGAGAAAATGGTTCGAAAAAAATATTATGCAGTGAAAATGATAATATAAATATGATAAGAAGTCAGTAATTGATAAATCTGGGTCAAGAGTACACTAGATTTTTTTGTAGTATCCTGGTAACTCTTCTGTATATTTGAAATTATTTTTTAAAAGCCTGGCATTACTAGCCATCTTCAGTGTGTAGATTGCTCTGGTGGTTGGGGGCAGAATTAGTTGTTCTTTTGTTAGGGAAGACATTTTGATGGGCTTTTAGTTAATTCACAGGCTCTGTTTAGACTGGGTGTTGAAGGTTGAGTCAGAGAAAAGCTAAACTTTTCAACACAGTAAGTGAAAGAGTGACAGTGTCGGGTGGAGTTCAAGGACATTGGTCAATAGTGTTACATGATTTGAGGTTTGCATTGGAGATTGTGGAAGAGAATGTCATGGCGGGTGGAAATGGTTCTTACAGGAGTAAGGAACAGGCCCCAGAAAGAGGCAGAATGTCTGGCCCAAGAGATAAGGGACTTTCCTGTTCATGGTAATGCTCTTAGAGACGGTTTCAGAGAATAGGGAAACATGATAATGGTTGCTGGTTGTCACTTTCCTGTGTAGTAATTCCTTTGTGTTGTTTATAGGTCTTCACTAATGCTGATTAACCAGCACAGGACAGCACCAGCCTTGAATCAATGGTTATCTTGGAGGAGTAAGGCAGAAGCTGACCATGGGGTGAAGTGGACTAGAAATGTCTGAAGGAGCAGGTCAGAGGTGAACCAGAATGAACACTGCAGGAGACAAGCAGGAGGATATCAACAGTCTGAAAGTCCTAGAACTATGTAGGAAAAGACAGCAAATTTCCCAGCATTCTCTGAGGTTTGAATTGTGGTGATGGATATAAAATGGAAGAAGACTGAAGAATCCTGGATAACTTTATTATATAAAGGGAAGCAGAGTTAATGTGCTATATATGGGTCACATGTAATAAATGGTAGAAAAAGTTTCAGTGGTTTATTTCAGCCCAGAGGAGAGGGTTGGCGTGTCCACCTCTTACTGCAACAATCATTAGGAGAATAATGATTTAGCAAGGTAAAATATCATTGCAGATGAGGTGGATCAAAAATGAGAATTTCTTTATGTGTGTACTTTTCAGCTTTGCTAATTTAACAACTATGTTTCAGGGGAAACAAACAGATAATGAACATTTTATTTTAATTTGTGAGATTATTAATTTGTGAGATTAACGTGTAAGATTTATACAATTGCTTTTTTGAGGCTGAGTACTCAGCAATTAAACTCTAAGAAACTCAATCAACAAGAGTTCAAATGAATCATAAGGTTTTATTTTCTCACTGATGTGAGAAGAAATCTGCACACACTGAATTTGAAACTACAGGCTAAAATGGTAAATATTGCTGTCAGTTCATGGAAGTGAAGACATTCAGACTCAAATGAGATTTGTATATAATTCTGAGACCACACTCATTTCCGTTGTTAAACTTCCCTGGGCTCAATGGATTAACAATTTTGAACAAAGGCAACATTTTGGTGGAAATGAAACCATGACTTTAAAAAAAAATGATGACTATGAATAGCATTTAAAATTTCTTTAGTTGGGACATGCCCCCAAAACATGGCAGCGAACAGATGCTAGGATTAGGCTCTCCCACAAAATATAGATTTATGGACAGAAAAATCCCTAATTTTGAGAGCCGATCTCAGGATAACTGAATGCCCTACACAATACAATCATCCCTGTGGGTGCTTTAGACTTAAAGATAAACCGAAAAGTCGGAGTAAGACACCGAACCCCACACGGAGGAACAAAAGAAAGGAGAGGAGGACAAACCAGCTTTATGGAGCGCCACTGAATACAAGGTTAGAAACCGCGGTGGGGTCGGAGGGCTCTGGCCAACTAACGGGAGTGCGACCCCCACTCCCCCACCCCAAGAGCCCCCTCTCTTCCCTGCATGGCAGCTCTGAAGTGCAGGAAAGCTCAAGCATCACTGCTTTCCATCCCCCACCTGGGGCTAGATAACATCTTAGTAGGGAAGACAAATTGCCAGAACCCTGTGGGGTCCTAATCCCTCACTGGTTGCTAGGTGATATATTGGCCTGAGAAACTGGTCTAGCTGGAAAAACTGCAGAGACCACCTCAAACAATCTCCTGCCTACTCTGTAACCTGACACCAAGAGCTGATGTTAGAGAATGCTACTTTTCTCTAACCTGACTGGAGGTAACCTGACCGGGAATACAGACTCCTGCTGGAACTGTCTCCAACCACACCCTCCTCCACAAAGTGTCTGCATCTTGGCATACAGGAGGGCTACAGAAAAGAAAATAGAGCTCCCCCCACCCCCTGCCCCACACCCAACTTGTAGGAGGTTGCACAGTGGCCCCCCAGAACCTAGGTGGGCACCAACAGCTGCCCACAACCTCCACCCCTGCACCCCTTGTGGAGAATTGGGGCCCAAGCAGCAGAAAAGAAACTTAAGATCAGGAACTCTCGAGCCCTCCCCACCAGACATAACCACAGGGGCAGGGATAACCCCCAGGCAAACACTGAGGGGAAGAAGAAAAATAAAAAGGGGGGCAGAGAGAGAAAGAACAGAAAGACTACTAGCAACTATAAAACGACAGCAGCCACAGTAGGACAACAGCAACATCTGACACTGGAAGGGGGGGGGTTTGAACCCTAGCAGGGGGCCTACCTGGAAACTCCAAAACCTAAAAGCAAAAGAACTACAAAACCCTCCCCAAGCTTACATCTACCCAATACCTTTTTATATATTTTTTCTACTTTAATTATTTTTTATTATTACTATATATATATTTTACTACAACCCACCACCCCTTTTTCTACCCTAATTCCACCTGGAACCGGAAACACATTGGAGACATGCCACAAAACACAGAAATTCAACGAAGAAAAAAAATCCAGGAGATACCCAGCCACAGCCAAGGCAACTCAGACACTAGGAAACAACAAACACTCCTCAGCAAGTAGAACCAAAACCATGCCTGCCAGCACCAACAGCACAGGAATGCAATGATCAGAGCAAAGCAGAAGGCCAACAACAGGAAGAAAAAAAATTACAAATGACCCTCAAAACAATACACAACAGAAAGAAAATCCCTCTTCAGAACCCAATAATATGGACATAGAAGATTACATCTGCCTAACAGATAAAGAATTCAGAATTGCCATAATAAAAAAATAATAGAATTAAATGAAAAGAACAAAGAACTGAGGAATATAAATGAAGAACTGAAAAACGAGAATGAATCCATAAAGAAGAAAATGAAGGAAATGGAGGATT
>PVIJ01004731.1:0-113282 GCA_004024925.1 Scalopus aquaticus | reverse complement strand
CTGCCCAGCCCTGCCCTGCCCTGCCCTGCCCTCTGGAGCAATTCCAGAGCAGGGCAAAACAGAGCTTCTCTCCCACTTCCATGGGTCCAGGCAAGTGTCACAGCACCCCTAGAAGTCAGCAGAAGCTGCAGGATGGAATGAGGAATACTCATCACAATGAAGCCACCATTTGCTGGGAGCCTCTGAGCTAGACATTTAGCATGTTACTGCTAACCTCACACAAAGCTGCCGGCAGTATGTTGGGTCATGGGCACTTCAGGAAGACGCCACCGAGACTCAGAAAGGTTAGATCCTTTTCTCGAGGATTGAGTATAGCCAGAAGTATAGCCACTCCTTCCCTTTTGCCCCTCAGAACTTGGATGGATGTTCAAAGTCAGCACAAGGCCTACTTAGTTGTGCTGAGAACGCCACTAGGATCTCTCCCTTCTTGTTGAGCCCTCACTTCTCTTTCCACATGTGCAGAGGGCCAGGGATAAGGTCAACTCTGGTCACCAAGCCATACCCTGAGACTTAATCTTTTTTTCTTTTCAAAGATTATTTTACTTGTCTGTGCATACAAGCACTGGGGTGGAGGCCAGAGGTGCGGGGGTGGGGAGGGCTGTGAGGAGATACACCAGAGACAGAGTGGGGAGCAGAACAGGCAGACTGACTGAAATACACTGCTGAGGGGAGCAGTGGGTAAGACAGGAGAGATCTGCTGCGCCATGTGGGTCAGCTCCCTGGTCAGGATCGAACTCATGCCGCAGTGGCTGGTGATAGCTTGATAGCTCTGAGACTTTAACCCCTGCGCCACCAGGGAGGACCTGAGACTTAATCTTACAGAAAAGGTCAAATGTTGCTCAACTTAGGAAATTGGCTGAGCCGCTGAAGGATGTAACCAGGGAGTCAAAGAGCACTGTTCAAAAGACC
This sequence comes from Scalopus aquaticus, assembly GCA_004024925.1. Classification (NCBI taxonomy): domain Eukaryota; kingdom Metazoa; phylum Chordata; class Mammalia; order Eulipotyphla; family Talpidae; genus Scalopus; species Scalopus aquaticus. The sequence goes on along the minus strand of PVIJ01004731.1, from coordinate 112,373 downwards.
CAAGTCTCTCAGCAGGCTGGACCCCAAGGTCATGAGAATCTTGGTTCCTACTAACAGAACTAGGAGTAGGACACTAGTCCAGATCTACCTCCTAAGTTAAATGTGCAAACCACTCTTCTTGAGCCAACCTGGCAGTTGTACCTACCATAATCTTTAAAAAACCATTCATGGACTCTCACTACCCTTGCCAATGCTACAGAGCTGACAGGGGGCTGAACCAGGACTCATTCTCCAAAGTTCCCACTCTTCCCCACATAGCCCGTTTCCCTGTCTGCTTCTGCCAGTCCTGAGAATGCAACGGGAACCAAGTTTCTATGCTGAGATACTTTCTTATTCTGGAATAAAAAGCCATGGCCATCTTGAAATTTACCTCAAAGTTTTTTTGCCACTCCCTTTCTCGCTTGGCTTTTTCTTGAGCTTCAATCTCTTCTTCCCTTTGTCGCTTCCTAGAAGGAAAACCAGATCATAGTGTTTACATGACTCCTGGAGACTATGTTAACCATACAAATTAAGGCATCTCCCCATAGAAGCAAACATACACAATAAATCAGTTCCCTGGGGTTCCACAAAGATGGCTGCCTAGAAAGGGCTGAAAGCACTGACATGAATGCCTGATTATAAAACATGCAGATGAGACTGAGCAGGGCTATGGATAAGACATAACTCAGATTAAGGTCATCAGAGCTCAGTCAACACTAATCAAGAGGTACTGGGGCTCAGTCTGTGACAAGGGGTCCTGAGAACCCAGGCCACCTTAATTCAGGAGAATGACCTTTCTAACATCAGAGGTTCTTACTCAAGATCTGGACAAAACCCTACCCTGAACAAGGACATTTCACATAACTTCAACCAGAAAAAAATAATCGCTGCTAAATACCAATCAACAATAAACTCAACTGAGCTCAAAATTTCTAATAAACAAAAGGGAAGAAGTAAACATTCTGCAAGGGACTACATTGTATAATACTACATATTCACCAAAGCTGTAGCTACTAAGTCACACAAGAGGCTCTGACCTCAATAACCCTTTCTCACTCCAGGAAATCAGGAAGAAAACACACATTCTTGATTATACATTTCCTGAGCACAGACCTAGTCAATATTTTCCCCGAGTCAGAATGTCTTACCCTGGTGATTAGAAAGTTTGGCTGTTACAGTTAACTATTTTAGACAGTCTCTTAAATAACATTTTGTAGAATCCCCAAGACCCAATTTCAGTTAATTGAGATATTTAGATACAGCTTACATGAATACACTCATATATACCTTTCATGCATCTCTTTGGCTTCTCTCTCTTTCCTCTTAATTTCCAGCTCAGCAAACAATTTCATGGTCTGTTTATATACTGCTTGTTTGAACTGTAAGAAAATTAAGAAAAAAAGAAGGTATTGTACCAGCAACTTGAATTCAGCACTTTTAGATGGAACCTAAGATAAAAGCAGATTAGGACCCAGCAGGAGGAAAAAATTTCTTCAGAGAAAACCTCTGTGAAGCTAACTCTCTTGTGAGATAAATACCTACCTATGAAATCTTTCCACTTTCACCATGCACATAATACACAGAAACCTCATTCTCGTAAAAAGTACCAATAAGGAAAACATTCTGCCCCTTTACACCAAAATTCGAAATTCTGGAGGGCCCTTTCCTCTTAAAAAAAAAAAAACTTTAAAACGTAACTTTCATTATTTTCACAAATCTTATACAATAGCTGTGAGAGGCACTGAACTAGGAACTAAGATACGAAGCTGATCCCCACTCGACCAGCCTCAAGGGTCTGCTTGACTACGGCAGAGCTGCTACTTGACCCCTCGTGGTTTTCCAGCACCCGCTCTCCTTGCTATCAACAGTCCCTTGTCTCAAGGCACCTGGCCGCCAAACTTAAAAGTCTGTATTTCCCAGCCTTCCCTGAAGTGAAATGTGGTCATGTAACTTAAGTTTTAGCCAAAGGGATACGATGAAAAGTGATCTAGCAACTTTCCGGGAAATTTCAGAAGGAGCAGGCTTATCCCCTTTTGCCTCTTCCTCCATGCTGCTGCGTGGCACTTGGGAGAGGAGACAACATGTCCCGGACTGTGAGGACAGGCCCAACACCCTTGTTAGCAAGACCACACAAGACTGTGTACTCAAATGACACGTGGTCCAGAGCTGCCTTACCAGCGGCTATCTTCCCAAAGACGACTGCACAGAAGAGAAAACAAACTACTTTCTTGTCCAAGCCTTCTTATTTTGTGTCTCAGTGTATGCAACTGAGTTTATATTCTAACTAATACACTGACCAAAAAAGGTAACACAACACCAAATAGAAAACAGAACTCTATCTTTAAAATGTACCCCCCCAAAAAAATTTTTAAATATACAAAGAATAATAGACAATAATCTACCATACATATTTCATGGAGTCTGTATCCTAAAATCAGAGACACTGCAAAATCTGTCACTTCTTCCATGCTATAAGCTGCCAGGCACTGCTCAATGCTGACAAAACCCAGCCCCCAATAAAGACAAACATCAAAAGAGTGAGGGGGCTATATAATGAGTATTTCGATATTTTTAGAAACTCCACTCTCCTGATGGTCCATTACTACTACGGATTTTGAAATTTTTATATTTTCCTGCTTCTTTCAAATTTTCTATCATTAGCATGTGATCCTTTATAATCAGGAGAGGTAAAAGACAACTAAACAAATTAAGGTTCTTAACAACTTAGAGGAGAACCAAGGGATACCTGTAAGAGGGTCTTCAGAAAATGCTAGAGGATAATTAAATAGATACCAAAAACCACCACAAAGTAAACCCAAAACAGGTGTCTAGTAGAAAAGAAAACAGAAATAGCTCACGAGTAGAGTTACCACACAGAAGACGGGAGAAGTTGCTATTAGCAAAACCACTGAAACAAGAGGCGGTAAGGAAGCTTCTGTAGCAAGACAGCCTCTTCTATAAATCCCTAAACGTGAGTACATGGACAAATCACATACACTAAATGGAGCCAAGATTAAGATTATTCTAAATGTTTTAGGTTAGCCTGGAAACCAGACTCAAATATTGAACTAGACTCTCTCTAATCTGAGCTCCACTAAATAGCGTGCTGCGTTAACATGCGCTCTCCATTTTTCTGCCAGTTATCACCTGAATCCGATAAACGCCGTGGCTAATAAACAGCTCTTCACCAAGAGTCACCAGTGGTTACTCCCAAAGCTGTCTATGCCAGCTGCAACTGCTTCTGTACTTACGTAATTTAAGTATTATAGAAATTGATGGATGTCATTGTAAAAACAAATGCTTATTGTTTCTCTTAAACTAAGTTGAACGTTCATGAAAGATTCAATAGATGCGACTCCCTGAAAGTAGCTGCTGTTCAATTAAGTATCAGTTAGACATCTGGAGAGGACTGAAAAAAGAATTAAGGGCTCCCTGGTGGCGCAGCGGTTGAGCGCTGCGCTGCGGAGCTGTCGGCAGCGCGCGGTGCGGGTTCGACGCCCAACCGGGAGAATCCCACATGGTGCGGCAGACCTCTCCTGCCTCGCCCCGCTGCTCCCCTCAGCAGTGTGTTTCTGATCTGCCTGTTCTGCTCCCCACTCTGTCTCTGGTGAGCCCTCTCGCTGCCCCACGCTTCTGGCCTGTACCCCAGCTTGTATAAATAAATCTTTAAAAAAAAAATTTTTTTTTAAATAAAAAAAGAATTAAGATATTTAAGAGTTTGCTCTTGGTTTACTCCACAAGTACCTAAGTTTTCTATGTACTTCAAAAGAAATCAGAACTAGAAACTATGGGTAATGCTTGTGTTCACATTTTATAAAGTATAGTCAACTGCAAATTTCAATCTGGACATGAACAAAGAAAAGGCCACAGCACAACATCAAAAAAGGGTGAATAAAAAAAAGTGGTAGAGGTGTGTGTTTGTGTGTGTGTGTGTGTTTGAATGTACATTTAAATATTTTCAGTTAAAATAAAATGTTTAGGGGTTAAATCTCAGCAGTATCAAGGTATTGCAAGCCACTGCACTGTGGCAACAGTTCAATCCCCAGCCAGAGAGCTCCCCACATGGCACAGCAGACTTCTCCTGTCTTGCCCGCTGCTCCCCTCAGCTGTGTATTTCAGTAGATCCACCTGTTCAGCTCCTCCCGGTCTTTGGTGAACCCTCCACCTCCCACACACCCCTCGCCTACTTGTATGCATAAATAAATCTTTTTTAAAAAATGAATAACGTGTTTATATAACGCGTGTGCATCTTTCTTCAGGCTTCCCTTTCTTTAACCCACCAATCATTTAAATGAACGGCACGAGATAAGGCGGTTTTGGCCATATTTAACTCACCAGCTCAGGATCATCCTCCTCCACACTTGTGGGCTTTCCTTCCTTCTTTAATTGTTTTTTTCGCTCTTTCACCTAGAAAGAATTTTTCCCATCAAAAAATGAGCTAATACTTTGAGAAGATCCACTGATCTGCACACATATGATATGTGCCCTTCTCTATAGATACAACGCCAAGTTTATGTTAAAAAAATTTTTAAATGAGCCTCTCCCCACCCCTCCAAACAGCAACACTGTCGAGGAACACTAGGAACCAGGGGTCCTTTCCTCTAACCTCACCTAAAATCCAAGGATGAATGGGGACCAGAGGGAAGTTGCGCCCACCTCACCAGATCCAACAGATCGGTATGTTGAATGGATTACCCACTTATCCTTCATAGCTAGGTGTTTATAACAAAGAAAATGTACTTGCCAAGTTTGAGAAGCAACTACAGAATTTGTGGCATTAAGTGTAATTGCTTTCTGGCATTTCTACAACTACATGCTTGATCATTTTCACTGTGAAACTGGCAAAAGTCCCTTAAACCAATAATTTTCACATTACACTAACTGATGTTTTGATGACCATGTAGATCCACAAAAATTAGATATACCCGTCACACGAGTATAGTATTTTTCTACTTGGTAACAGATCAGTTCCATTACTCCAGCAAAAAATCCAGCGCCTTCCGCACTCAGAAGGCCCTACTGCCACCTTGTGGTCAGAAAGCTTGCAGACAGCTCCTTCACAGACACACTAGAGGAAGAGTACCACAGTGATTAAAGGAAAATTATCAGAAACTTTTCTGATCTCTACCAGAATTTTGACTCCAGGAGTCACTTCCAACATATGATCAGTAGGGCATATTTATGACTGTCAGTCTCCTCTTTTTACTCATTTCCTCATTATGGAAATACTCACTAGTATTATCACTGGCTCTATAGTTGTTTCAAATTCCAAAGTTCTTCAAAGAAAAAGGTCACATCCATATTCACTCCCCCTGAAATATCTCTTACAAATGGTCTCAGGGATCTTGTCCCAGCAAGTAAAATATTAGAGCAAAGACTGTTCTTATCTAAAGCAAGACATCTTAACATTTCCCACCGCCCAGGAGATTCAGATAGTGCTCCCCAAAAACCCCCAGCTATAACTGAATTTATTTCAGTCAAGTCCTTCCCAACACTATTAAGTATGTACCACCTATTTAAAAAATTTTACTCACATCCCCTTGCCTGCCTTCCTCAGGCCCACGTTCCAACCCCTTCATAGAAACAAGATTAGGAATCAAGGGTCAAGCACCACAAAGACTGTTCCACTTTTCCACTCTCAGAATGGGGTACCGGACAACATGTGGTGAGACAACATGAAAGCCCTCTCTCCACATGAGATTGCTGGAGATAAAAGTAGGAGCAGCTTCCCAGCCATTCCTCATCCTGAGCTCTACAAGTGAAGTAAACGCTTCTTTAGGTCTAAGTACGAACTTTTCTACTTATGCCCACACAGCCGGTGGTAAGCATACAAGCAGTCACAAGTTATGCCGGCTGGCATTGCTCCGTTAACATTTACCCTCCTACAAGGCGCTAATACTTCCTATAAACACAGCAGCACTATAAATACTTACAGTGTGTTCCACGTATTCTTTTCCTGCCTGAATTACATCCAGGGCCCTCTTCTTTTGTTCCTGATCCAGTAGCAACTTGTAAGCTTTGTCCACAGCTAATGCAAAACATTGAAATTAACTGTTTCTGCAAACACCCTCTGAAAGTCTGAACTATACTCAGGCAGTGTAAATGGACTTGTGCCATCTAAAAGCATTCCCTACTTTGTTAAACTGATTATTTACTGTTGTCAAACTAATTTAAAAAGATACAACTGTAACAATGACTTTCCTCCTGAGCCTGGGGGGGGGGGGAAGTTAATATATACTCGAGGCTATATCTAGATTTAATTCAATGATAAAATACTTCCAATTATTTTTATGTTTAAAAAATGATCCTATGCAATAACAGCCTTTGTTAGCAATTAAAGTTGTAACAAAGCAAAGTTAAGGTCTACTTATTATGCATCAAGATTTTGCTTTAGAATGACAACTGCTCTACTGAAAACCACAGTTTCATGACCAGAAGATAAAACTGTAACAATTTTCCTTTTGGTCCAGGACAAGGAAGAGTCAGTCCCTAGCATTGACAATGTATTACTCAGAGCAGGTGAATTTACAAATACCTTCAAAAGCCTTTTGTGCTCTGTCAGCATCATCTTGATTTTTGTCAGGATGCACCAATATGGATAACTACAGAAAGAGAAAAGTTAGTTTGTCAGTAAGAGGATCAGTAACTTTTTACCCACACTTGGCCTCATTACAACCAAAAGCACTAAGGCATTACAGCAAAAAAGACTGTCAGCTAGAACCATTTTTGAAAAATTAATAACCATAAATGCCCAAAATACCAGTCTTTAACAAATCTAAATGCACAAATTGGTAAACATTTAATGCTTTGAATCAAAAGTGGAGAACAAATGTAAGCCTAGCATTGCTGTGAAAATCTGGTTGGAGGACAACTGTAAAGCACCGAGTTCCTATCACACTCCTAAATTATGGTAGTTCACTGAGCAGTACAGAGGATAAAGCAGGTATGGGCCATCAGCTCTCTCCTAGAAGAACTTCTAATGTAAAGCAGTGGCTCTCCACTCTGGCTGTGCTCTAACTCTATGAAGCATTTCAAAAATACCAAGGTCTACTTTCCACCCTAAGACCTTCTGAATCAGTCTGTGGCATCTGTACTTTTTCAACCACTACTGAATAGGTAACCTTACTGATAATAAGAAACAGTGTTAACTTTATTAGCTTTGGCAAGTAGTTATACAAGAAAAGGTCATTTCTGATTTGGAATGGGGGTACAGGTTGAAGGATTTAGGATTAAAGTATCATGTTGCAAACTCTATAATTTTACTTTATTTCAGCCAAAAATATATAGCTAGTGAAGCAGCTGCTGCATATAGATAGTATGTATCAGTGTTCACTGCTCAATTCTTTCTTTTAAAAACAAGACTTCTTATAATAAAAAAGTAAAATTGAAAAACAAGACTTCTACAGGTGATTCAGAATCAAAGTTAGAAACCAATGACTTACTATCACTGACAGACAAAAAACAACTAATTGGAACACAGGAACTGGGTTGTGCAACCTAATGCTGCTAAATGCAGCACTACTGAGCCAGAATCTTAGATTCTAATTCCAATTTCAATCACCTACGTACTGTGAGATCTTGAGCAATTCATTTAACCTATCTCTTACTCACTTTCCTCTTCTGTTAAGTGGACAATACTAGGTACTTACAGCTAGTTGTTGTAATAATGAAGCAAGATGTTAAGAACTTAATACTGCCTAGGGCCTCCCTGGTGGCACAACCAGTTGAGGGCAGCACTGTGAAGCTGTCCACAGACACTGCAGCACCAGTCCGATCCCTGGCTAGGGAGACTGCGACATGGAGTAGCAGACCTCTCCTGCCTCGCCTGCTGCTCCCCTCAGCAGCATACTTTTGTCAATCTGCCTGTTCTGCTCCCCACTCTGTCTCTGGTGAATCCTCTCACTATCCCACAGCTCTGGCCTACATCCCAGCTTGTATGCATATATAAATAAATCTTTAAAAAAAAAAAAGAAAGAAAGAAAGAAAAAAGAACTTAGTATACTGCCTAAAACACAATCATAGCCAGGACTTATTTCCAAGTGGCTTATGGGTATTATCTCATTTAAATCCTTAGAGCAACCCCATGTGGGAGGCACTATCATTATGTGCATTCTACAAATGAAGTTAACAGGCACAGAAAGGATGAAAGTAACCTGCCTAAGTTCACACTGTTCCCAAAAGGTACAGCCAAGATTGAGACATAAGTCATAAAGCTCCAGCATCCATTCTTTTAACTATTAACCCACACTGACAAAGCAAGAATTCTAAAGAGTTATTTGTGCAGCTATATAAAAAGCTGTTTTGACTATGGATTTGTTTATTTATTTATTTTTTTTATTTATACATACAAGCTGGGGTACAGGCCAGAGGCATGGGGCGGCGAGAGGGTTCACCAGAGACAGAGCGGGAAGCAGAACAGGCAGATCAGAAATACACTGCTGAGGGGAGCAGCGGGCAAGGCAGGAGAGGTCTGCCACGCCATGTGGGACTCTCCCCAGCCGGGCGTCGAACTCGCGTCGCCGCCGCCGACAGCTCCACAGTGCAGCGCCCAACCACCCCGCCACCGGGGAGGCCCTGTTTTGACTATGGATTTGAATGCTTGTTTATTTAATCAAAAAGACTAATGCACAGCATTAGGAAATCTGAAATTTTAGAAAAAGAGAAAAAAGCTTAATATAAAAGTGTAAAATAGAACTTGGGAAATAACCCATTAAGTTATATAATGGGAGATAACTCAGTAGACAAAGAAAAAAAAAGCCTGGCTTATCAGAGGATGATTTCGAGTCAGCAATGTGGGGGCAATGACTGCTAAAGCAGGCGTAACACTGGCTATTAAAACACCATGCAGGAACTGAAAGTTATATTCAGTACTGATAAGACCTGATTAAATATATGAGATAAAGAAGTTGGAGAAAGTAAAAAAAAAAGACAATAACTCTAAGAAAAACTAATCTGCAAAGCCATTAAGGGAGAGTGATTATTCAACTCATTGAAGAAAGAGCTGGGGTAACTCAACTGTCAAAACTGAAAGGTTTTTTAAAAGGCTACTATAAAACTTTATAGCCTTTATTAAATATTAACATGGGCAAGAATCAGACATTGTCTCTCCTTTCCTAGAGAACTTTTCAGAAAGCACTCTTGATATTAAACCAGCTATCTTTTAGTTATTCGTTTAAGTTTGCAAGAAACGAAATTATTAAGAAATGGAGTCTAAGAAATAAAAAATTATTATGAATCATTTAACATGTTCTCTCCTGGAAGCCAAAGGATTTAGCAAGTATGACTCCAGCAAGTCATAAAGTATGACTTCAGCAAGTCCTATTCTACCTGTACTTCTCCTATTACAGGGAAAATATTCTATTTGAATAAAAAATTCATTTTATTCACAAGTTGACTATGTAATTAAGATTTTATGCCACTACAAAGTTTTTTATAAGTTACAAAGTGTGATGGAGTGAGTTTTTTTTAAGTTACAAAAGCCCTAAAAAAAAAATAAATAAATTTAGCTTTGGCCCAGAAGTCATATTAGCAAATCCTAAGATAATCATATGCCTAAATATATTTTCAAAAGGTTCAAACTCCATCTGTTTACAGAGAAATAGTACTGTACCTGCCGAAACCTCTTTTTTATTTCTTCATCTGTCACTTCAGGATCTATCTGAAGAACCTGGAAGAATCAAAATCAAAACTGTAAAAGAGATTAAAAGAATGTATAAATTTAAGGGGTGCCCGATAATTATACATATTATAGTCAGCATCAAAATAGTACTAAGCATACTAGACCAGTGCCTGGCACAGTTCTAAACAATGTTCAAGAAATATAAATGAGCAAATCAATACCAAAGTAACAGCTATACTGTTTTAGGGTTCTCAATTAATATAGTAGCTACTTTCACTTCATCAGAAAAGTAATAATTCACCCTACATCCAGAAACATGTTTCCAGTCATGAGATGTCGCAGTTCTCTTTCATTCTTTAAGTACCCTTCCTAACACACACTCAAATCTTTACAGATGTGAAGAAAGTATAGCAACTCAACAGGGAAAAAAAATCTAGCCTGGCCACCTGCTATTTATCTTGTCCAGAAATGCCACTTGCACCACTCTGTACCAGCTATCCGCAGGACCCAGTCATTCTCAGGCCAGAGTGTATGTCAGAATCACGCTGTGGAAACCTGAACGCAATGCTCAGCGCCCACTCCAGGCAAGTCCGATTCCAAATCAGCAGAACTTGGGCATGACCAATGGCAGGGAACATTTGTATTTTTTGAGTATCATTGTTTTAAAAATAATCATTCCTTTCCACTCTGGATATTCCAGTGTTGATATTAAGGATTCTGATCCTACTACCACAAATACACACATTCATTCAAACATTTACATAACAGCGACCACCAGCTGCACATACTGCTATAAACTTGAAATGCAACCATAAATAAGAAGGGAAGACCTTTTTTTTAAGTGTTTTTTAAGGAAAGGAATGTTAGAAGATATACAATGGGAAGGATGGTGTCATCGTGTAGTTCCTGGATTCAATATAGCACCTATTATATATTTACTTAGTATTCAAGGCCAGAGGAAGGTACTGAAAGGGCAGAAGGTGAGGTTTGTCAAAAATTCAGAAAAGCAGGCTTCACTTCAGTACAACTGAATCAGTTTAAGATCTTAAGGGGATGTGAATCACATTAAAATATGAGAAGCCCTGAGGATGATGATGAGGTTAGAAATAAGTGCAAAGTTAGTAGAACCAAGGATCTGTTATTAAAAGGAACAAAGAGGGGAAAAAAATGAAATCTTGAAATGAAAAATACCTAAAAATAAATAAAAATTGAAAAGTGATCTCCCGGGCCTCCCCGGTGGCACAGCAGTTAGGCGCTGCGCTGTGGAACTGTCGGCAGCGGTGACATGAGTTCGACACCAGGCTAGGAAGATTCCCACATGGCGCGGCAGACCTCTCCTGCCTTGCCCGCTGCTCCCCTCAGCAGTGTATTTCCATCAATCTGGCTGTTCTGCTTCCCACTGTTTCTGGTGAACCTTCTCACCACCCCATGCCTCTGGTCTGTACCCCAGCTTGCATGAATAAATAAAATCTTAAAAAAAAAAAAAAAAAGTGATCTGCCAAGGTAATCAGATGCTTACAGGGTCTTAGAAAAGCCTGGACCAAGTAACATCAAGATTTATAGAAATGGCCCTCTCTGGTGGCACAAGGGGTTAAGTCTCAGCACTATCAATCTATAGTTTGATCCCCGGCCAGGGAGCTTCCCACCTGGCGCAGACCTCTTCTGTCTCGCCCACTGCTCCCCTCAGCAATGTATTTCAGTAGATCCGCCTGTTTTGCTCCCCACTCTGTCTCTGGTGAGTCCTCTCACCCCCCTCCAATCTCTGGCCTACACCCCAGCTCTTGAATGCATAAATCTATCTTTTTTTAAAAAAGATTTATAGCAAGCTCTCAAAACATTCCAACTGCCCACCTACAGCAGAATTATTGACCGGTGATGAAGCTGAATCACCACTGCATTCAAGACTTTTAAGGTTATGACAAGAGCATACCCATTCTCAAATTCTAGGCATACAAGAGGGGAGAAGGAAAAGAACTTAAAGAATTTTCAAGAGTCAGTACACCCCCCTCGTACCAAAAGAGAAAAGAGTGGCAGGGGGGAGTCACTCAGGAAGGCGGCAGTAACTGTAAAAAACACAAATATTCGGAGAAAAACCTTACCTTCCTTGACTCTGGAGAAAAGGACTATATTAGAGCAAAACAAAGACTAACAAACCCCCAAAAATATCCCAATGAGAAAGGATGAAAATCTTCCCACCTTCATCAAAAAAACCTGTCATGAAGTTATTCTAATCATGTCAAATGTATCAATAGTTCATAGACCTTGAGTGGTTCCCAAAAAGTTAAAAAGCTGAAATAGCTACAACCAAGATTTTCATGACAATTGGAGCCATTTGAGTGTGAACTCCATGTTGCATGATGTTACTGAATTACTGTTGTTTTTCTATGTATGATGTTGTAATTATGTGATGGTAAGTGACGATGTTTTAAGTACTTGTTTAAAGTACTCCCTGGTGGCCTAGGGGTTAAGTCTCAGCACTACGGCATGAGTCAGATCCCCGGCCAGGGAGCCGATCCCCATGGCATAGCAGACCTCTCCCGTCTCGCCAGGTGCTCCCCTCAGGAGTGTATTTCAGTAGATATGCCTGTTCTGCTCCCCAATCTGATGAATCCTCTCACCCGACTCCACACCGCTGGCCTACACCCCAGTCCTTGTATGCATAAATAAATAAATCAAATCTTTAAAAAAAAAAAAAAAAGAGTTGGAGGTGCTATATTTGGCCACGAAACATAGTGAAGACAACAGGCCTAAACCCTCTGAAGCCAGATTTTAAACATTCAATGCAAACTTTTGGAGAATTGCTAAATATTGTGTCACTACTGTTCTCCTGGAATTTAAGATCCAGCAGGGAAGGAACAAACAAGTAACAAGTAATTCTTATAAAAATGATAAAAACCAATATGGCTCTCAGGAAACACACAGGTCTGTTCAGATTCTTGGAAAGTTCTTCTGAACTCCTTTTGTGCCTCAGGCTCTGGGGATACTACAATGAAAAGCCCCCAGTCTTGGACCTTAAATTGTTTACTAATCACACAGACACAAAAATGCTTGCCTGACATTTATGTAAGTTCCTGAACTCACACAAACTATAGTAATTTCCTTTAGAATTTTCTGCTTGAAACAGGAATCCAGTCTTAGGTCACAATCTGAACTCACTGACCGGTTAACAAAGCATAAGTTCTAAAGTGCCGTGAAATAAATAACTACAAGGCGCTGAATAAAATAAACGGAAAACAAAGTCTATGGTGCCACCTGGTGGGGCCTTAAAGTTGAATCAAAAGAAGGTACATAGAAAGGGCAGGAGTGAGCAGGCACATAGGCTCGTTTAAGCTTACGGAAGGAAGGGGGAAAGCACTCAATTTAAGAATAACTATCGGATGCTTAAGAAAGATACGGGCTGAAAATCAGAAATGTGCCCAAACAGGGAGCTGTAGGAAGGGTGGAGAAAAGGCTCCCTGAATAAGGATTCCTACAATAAGACCACCTCAGATTCCCAGTCTGATTTCTCCCTTTTCTATCTGCTGCCTAGCAAGAGGGTGTATAGGAAGAATATTCAGATTTTAATTTATCTGAGAGGACAGTTACTACTGCATTACTTCTCAGTAGAAAAAGACCAGTCTGTTAACTCTGTTTAACTCTTCAGAAAAACCTGATTCATTTAGCTGTCTCAACAGTTGCTGCATGAAAAACAGAAGTCACTGATTTCCTTAATCACCTAATTCAGTCAAAAAGCAACTTTATATGAAGACAGTAATACCCACCCTATAAAGTGACCAGAATATTTGCATAAAATAGAAAAGACAAAAGTTCTAATGGACAGACCTCTTACAGTAAGGAAAGGAACTACAGGCACAAGAAAGTTCTACTCCCCGAACCCCATTAACTAGTAAGGTATTAAAACCCTACTCTTCAGATTGATCCCAACAACCTATCACACCTAGCCAATCAGATCTCCACAAGAAACACTAACACTCTTAGCAAACAACTGGATAAATTCAATGGTCATGTGTCCCCGTCCCATGGTACTATGCTCAACTGAAAAAGTATGGCTAAATAAAAGATTATGCCATCAAATTCTTTATCATCTCTCAAACAAATAATCTCCCCTGCACTACTCAAAATCATATCAAAAGTATTCTTCAGGGCCTCCCTGGTGGCACAAGGGGTTGAGTCTCAGATTATGACACTATCACAACCACTGCAGCACAAGTTTGATCGCTATCGGCCAGGGCGCAGCAGACCTCTCCTTTCCCACCTGCTGCTCCCCTCAGCAGTGTATTTCAGTAGATCTGCCACCCCACTCTGTCTCTGGTGAATCCTCTCACCACCTCCATGCCTCTGGCCTACACCCCAGCTCTTGCAAGCATCAATAAATAATAATTATTTTTTAAAAGTATTCTTTAAATGTTTCATCGTCTCTTTCCCTTTTTGAGCAATGCAATACAAATACATGAAATGGGGTTAGGCAAGGTAGACAGCTACTCCAGGTAGGGAGTCAAGATGACCCAGAGCCTACTGGGGGTAGTGGCCAGGTGCAGGGCACTGGAGTCCAAAGGTAGAGAACAGCATCCACACAGAAGTGTAGTCCAACACGGAATGCCAAAATGGGTTGAGGAATGCCAGGGAGAGGCAGCCTGGTAAAAGGCAATAGAACCTAAGCCAAGTAGGATGCAAGCAAGGGAGGGTAATCCAGCCCCAGGTGTCAGTGCCCAAGAGGGATAAGGAAGACACCTTCCTCACAGAAATTCAACAAGGGTGTTTGAGACCAAGCAGGAAAAGGAAAGGGTCCAGAAGGGGCAATGGCTGCCAGAGGATACAGGACCCCAGGCAAGGACATCCGCACAAAAGGGTGCCCTAACCTGGGGTGGGGAAGCCCGCATACATGGCCTGGATGCCCACGTAGGAGGGAACCATGTAAGAGGGAAGCCCAACAAAAGTATAGAAGTCCAAGCAGGGTGGAAAGATGATCGGGCGCAGGAAGCTGCAACCTGAGCACACGAAGAGACCTCCAAGGAGGGAAGCGACCTGGAGTGTGGAGTCAGACCCCAAGTACACAGAAGAGGGCATTCCTGAGGAAGGGAGCATGACACCAGGTGACAGAGCCAGAGCAGAACAGAACGAAGCCTGCTTGGTGAGAAGGATGTTGGAGTCCAAAAGGGATGAAGAGTTCCCAGGGCATGAAAGGCAGGTGCAGGGAGCCAGAGCTGGTTGAGGCACCACCATGAAGGATAATCTGGCACAGGGTTTCGAAGCTCAGACGAAGGGAGAAGGGCTTCTGAACAGTGAGGCAGCCTGGTATTGTCTCAGTAAAGTGAAATGAGGAGCAGTCACGTGGGGGGAGGAATGGCAATGAGAGATCAGTTGCATACAGAAGGCTCAATTAAGTAAAATGTATACTAAAGATAGTGAGAGTCAGATTTCTCACTATCAGAGAACAGGACTCTGAACATGGGGAAGAAAAACAAACTAGAATTAACCCTGAGATGCTGGATGAAAACTGGATGTAAATGGATGTGTGTGGATACACACACACACACTCCTTAGTACTATCTATCAACAAAGTCTGGGAGCAGTGACATCCCATCAACAATGAGGACACCCAGCACCCAAATTTTAACTTCCAAATACCATTGTGCATGAGAAGGAACCAGGACTCTTAGGTGAAATGGCTATTTCACGCCGGTTGGACCAGGAAAAGTAAGAGTCCCTAGAAATCAAAGAATGCAAGAACTTACCAAAAAGACAGGAATTAGCTTGAGAAGTAACCTACTAAACAAAACTGGGACAATCTGAACATCAAAATAAGTAATATTGAAAGAAAACACATGGAATAAAATAGGAAACCCCAGGGACAGGGTATTTACACAGTCTCATTACCTCCCAATAAAACACTTATTAACTACAAAAGGGGAAAAAGTAACTTCTTGAAGAAAACTAGCAGGCACCTCTTTTTTTTTTTTTAAGATTTATTTATTTATGCATATAAGAACTGGGGTGTAAGCCAGAGGTGTGGTAGGGTGAGAGGATTCATCAGAGACAGAGTGGGGAGCAGAATAGGCAGACTGACTAAAATGCACTGCTGAGGGGAGAAGCGGGCGAGGCAAAAGAGGTCTGCTGCGCCATGTGGGAATCTCCCTGGCTGGGGATCGAACTCGCACAGCAGCAGCTACGGACAGCTTCATAGAGCTGCCACTTAACCCGCTGCACCACCAGGGAGGCCCCGACACCTCTTTTAAAAAAAAAAAAAAAGATTTATTTATTTATTTATGCATACAAGAGCTGGGGTGTAGGCGAGAGGTGTGGGGGCTGAGAGAATTCACCAGAGACAGAGTGAGGAGCAGAAGGATTGACTGAAATACACTGGTGAGGGGAGCAGCTGGTGAGTCAGGAGAGGTCTGCTGCACGATGTGGGAAGCCTCCTGGCTGGGGATTGCACTCATGCTGCAGTGGTTGCTTATGGATAGCTTCATAGTGCTGAGACTTAATCCCTTGTGCCACCAGGGAGGCCCCTAGCAGGCACACCTTTAAATGATCAGGTTAAAACCACTAGTCACGGGATAAATCAAAATCATGTACCACTTTATAAGCTACAAAGAGAAAATGCAGCATCACTTCACCGATCTTTCTACCAGCACTGCTAAAGCTGAATCAAATATGAAGAAACATTAGACAAAGTCAAGTTGAGATAATACTATAAAATAACTGGCCTGTAAACTTCAGAAGTGTCAAGGTCACAAGACTGAGGAACGGTTCCAGACAGGAGACTAAAGAGAAATGACAAGGGCCTCCCTGGTGGCGCAGAGGTTAAGCGCTGCTCTGTGGAGCTGTCGGCAGTGGCGAGGTGAGTTCGACGCCAGGCTGGGGAGATTCCCACATGGCATAGCAGATCTCTCCTGCCTCGCCCGCTGCTCCCCTCAGCAGTGTATTTCCATCAATCTGCCTGTTCTACTCCCCGCTCTCTCTCTGGTGAACCCTCTCACCGCCCCACACCTCTGCCCTGCACCCCAGCTTGTACACATAAATAAATCTTTAAAAATGTCAGCTCTTTAAAAAAAATAAAGCAAAATGAGAACTAAATTTAAAAGGAGATTCTGGACTGGATCCTTTTGTTATAAAGGATATTATCAAGGCAATTAGCAAATATGAATGGGATCTGAGGATTACATAATATCAAGGTTTCAGTAGTATTTCTGTATTTTGATGGTTATATTGTGGTTTGGTAGCAGAATGTTGTTTGTAAGAAAAACACACCTAAGTATTTCAGAGTCATGGAGCGTCATATTGACAACTTAGTCACTCAAACAGTTCAAGAATTTTCATACTATATTTGAACCTCTGACTCCCGAACTTCTGATCTACACCCCAGTTCTTGTATGCATAAATTAAAAAAAAAAATTCTTAAATAGGTAGCATGTAAACAGTTAAAAGTAACTTACTTCTATTAGGCAGGATTATACATGATTATTTAGGCTGGCTTTCTCTGTATTTCTATTTTTTTCTTTTAAAGATTTTTATTTATTTATACATACAAGCTGGGGTACAGGCCAGAGGTGCGGGGTGGCGAGAGGGCTCACCAGAGACAGAGTGGGGAGCAGAACAGGCAGATCAGAAATACACTGCTGAGGGGAGCAGCGGGCGAGGCAGGAGAGGTCCGCCGCACCATGTAGGATTCTCCCCGGCTGGGCGTCAAACTTGCATCGCGCACCACCGACAGCTCCACAGCGCAGCGCTCAATGGCTGCACCACCAGGGAGGCCCTGTATTTCTATTTTTATAAGAAATATAGTTTATTTTTATAACCAAGAAAAGTTTAAAATTATAAAATGAAACCCCAAAAATGTGTATTTGGTTTGTCTGTAATCCTGTGATCATTTTTTGTTGCTTTTTTATTTTTTTTAATACTTACTTTTATTTATTTACGCCTATAAGAACTACGGTATAGGCCATAAGTGTGAGGATGGAGGGTGGGGTGAAAGGGTTCACCAGAGACAGAGTAGGGAGCAGACAGGCAGATCTACTGAAATACACTGCTAAGGGGAGCAGTGGGCAAGACAGGAGTGGTCTGCTGAGCCATGTGGGCTAGCTCCTTGGCTGGGGATCGAACTCATGCCACAGAGGCTGGCCAATAGCTTGATAGCGCTGAGACTTAACCCCTGAGCCACCAGGGAGGCCCTGCTTTCTTTTTAATTGCGATACAACAGAGAAGTTTTAACCAATAAATTAAATCAAAAATCCCAAATTGGTTATGGTCAACTATCCCTTTACATCTGAAGATAAATCTGTATTTACTGGGGTTGCTACAAGATGGAGAATATTTGGAAAAGCAAAGACCACCTGATTTTCCTTAACATGCTGCTTCTCAAGCTCTGTTCACAATCAAACTACCTAAGTTCAATTCCAACTATGACACAAAATAGGTTTGTAGTCTGATGTAAGCAGGCATGCAACTATGCAAAGCTCTCCTTCGCAGAGGCCACAGCAACCAGCTCACCTCAAATGGGTTCAAATTGAAGTAGGAAGAACCAGGACGGGTCAATCTTTCAATCTGATTTTTGGATGTTAGAACTGAATCTCTCTTCTCTATCTGTTTCACCTAAAATTAAAGAGATAAAAATTTCATTGGTAAAGCACAGTAATAAACTCTAAATTGTCCATCTTGTTCAGTGTTGTCTATGTCATTCAATGACACATTCTGGAAATATTTGTGTGTCTACTTGTACAAGATATTTTGTTAAATACTGTGAAGAATAATTACAATTACCATTCATTGAATTTAAAGACTGTAAAAGTTTTACACAGGTTTATTCCACTCAACAATTCCATATGGTAGATACTGTTATCCCCACTTCACAGATGAGAAAACTGAGATTTACAGGCTAAGTTATTCCCAATTATCAAACTTGTGAAACAGAACTTGAACACAAACAGTCTGACTCCAGAGCAGGCATAAAGAGGATTCAAAGATCAGTCACAATCATCATCTTCAAAGAGCTTCCACTCTGATGCAGATACACTGGTTATTTTCATATTTAATTTACGTATCTTAAGGAAGGAAAAATACAGTTATACTAAAATACATATAAAAAGCAGCATTTAAAATGTGTATGGGAGGAAGCAAATAACTCTCTACCTACTATAAGAATTCAAAAAAAATTCTGACCTGAAGACAATGCTAAAGAAAATAAAGAGAGAATAAGAATAAAAGACAACAAAGAAGGAGGAAGAGAAAGAGGAGGACGAAAACAAGCACCAGGTAGTCCCAGGAAAACATCCTTGGTACCGCAGTCAGAGATGGAATGATAGTTGAAATGAAGCTTGTGTATATACACCATTTCTATTCCTGTGGCTAAAAGGAGATTGAAAAAAAAATTTCAGTAACATAAAACCATTCCTTCTAAGCATATTCCTCCTTCATTCTTTTTAAAATATCTTTTTAAAATAGTTTCCACCCTTTTCCACACTATCTACTTTCCCAGACTTGCGTTTCCACATAGCAACTGACCCATCTCCTACATTTGTTTACCCTCCATGGAATGCAAGTTCTATAAAGGAGTATTGTTGCTTCTGTTGTTCAGTGTATCTCCAATACCTAAGCAGTATATTAATACATGTCAGGTACTCAATAAAAAAAAAAAAAAAAGATTAAATGATGATTTAAAGGTCCTCCTTTAGAGCCTTTCTCTTATTCAATTAAAAAATATCACGGTTGCATTTTTCTTTTTTTTTCTTTTTTTTAGTAAAAGATGGTAAGTGAAACAAGTTCTACTATAATTGATGAGCAGTCAGCAATTAGAGGCCAAAAAGCTTTGGTACCAAGTTGGAAGCTCCGGGTAAGGAAGAAGTCAATTCAGGACTGACTTTCAAATGATTAGAAGTTTCAAAAAGGCAAACTATAAAGTATGTGCTAATATTCCTTTTAAATTTAATGCTTTGTATAAACTACTATCTAACAGTGTTACAAATATCAGAGGTAAAAGATGAACGTGAAATGGTGCTTAATGGAACTGACTAACTGGAGAGGAGCAACTCTATTCCTCAAATCACTGTCAACATAATGAGGTACATCTTCAACCTTCTTTTAACTCTGCGAAAGATACTTGTGCTTTAGATTTTAAGACCTCTTCTAATACAGTCTCCTTTAAACTCTTTTTAAATGTCAGCTCTGTTTTAAATGTCAGCGCTCCTTTTGCAGACCTGAAAACTAAGGAGCTGCAAAATTAATGCCTTGAAGGAATGCAATCTGTCATGACAACTATCTTGTATAAATCCAATCTGAGGTACTCTGACTCCAAAGAGCATGTCTTTTCTTTCATCTACTCCTTCATTTACTCAATATTTCCTTTGTAACCACTATGTACTAGGGGCTTGAGATGAGAGAGTAAACGAGGCTCAGACCAAATTTACTGTCCTCCTAAAATAATACCATGCTATTATGTGCTATAAGATCCCGAGCAAATTACTTCGCCTCTCCAAACCTCAGGTCTGACATCTGTAAAAGAAAGATAATGCCTACCTGGCACGATGCATAGTGCCTGGTGTTCCCCAGTGGCAGGAATAACCACTAATATAACTCATCGCTGAGGACTAAGAGTAGAAAATGTTTCCGTTTAGAATAAAAATGGGGATCAAGATGGTTAAGTTGCTCCCGCAAGGTCCAGCATCTGCCAGACCCTGTCAGCCCTCGACTCCACGGACTTCGGGAACTTCGTGCGCGCCCAGGCACTTCGCTGGCCACTCTCTTGACTCCCGCCAGGAGTCAGACCCGGGTCCCTTTTCTGTTGCCCAAGGAAACCCCAGCAACCATCAGGGGGCGACGCGCACACACGCCCCCAACCCCCATCGCCCCGAAGGCCAGCCCGGAGGGGCAGCCCAACGGTCCAGGCCAGGAGGACCACTGCCTTCACCCGCAGGAAGAGTAAGCCCAGGCGGGACCTTCCCTCTGCCACTATCCCTCATTCCGTGTTCACCTCACTGTAGAAGGTCATAAACGCTTCCTCCGTGCCGCCTCCACCGCCCGAAGCCCCGCTCTCTCCTGGAGCCGCCATTTCCCCAGCCCAGCCACCACGTGACTCTTCTGCGCAGGCGCCGCCTCACGTGATTCTAACTGGCCCGCCTCTCTAACTCCGCCCCATTCCTGAGCCCCTTAAAGGGCTCGCATCCCGAGCTAGGCTAATCCATGCAGACTTTCAATTCGGGCGGATTACACTTAACATACAATTAGCCATTTTAATGTGAAGAATTCATTGCATTCATGGTGTTGTGCAACTACCACTTCGATTTCCAAAATAGTTCCAGCACTTCAAAAGGATAGCTGGCACTATTAAGCAGTTACGCCACTTTCTCTCTTCTTTCCAACTACTGACAACTCATCTGTGGTCTGTAGCTATGGATTTACCCAGTCTGGATATTTCATATAAATGGAATCACCCAATAGGTGACCTTCAACTGGGTGACCAATAATCACCCAATATGTGCATATTTCTTCCACTTACTATGTTTTCAAATTTCATCCAAGATATGTGTCATTATTTCATTACTTTTTATGGTTGACTAATATTTCACTGTATGTATATATCACAATTTGTTTATTCATCATTTGATGAACATTTTGGGTTGTTTCCATCTTTCAGATAGTGTGAAACTGTACTGCTATGAACATGCATGTACATGTATTTGTTTGAGTACAATTTTCAATGGGGGATGGGGTGTATAATTTTCAAGTGTCACTATAAGTGACAGTAGTGGTGAAGCAACTTGCCTAAAACTGAAGTTGCTGAGTCATGTGGCAATGTTATATTTAACTTTCTGAGCAACTGCCAACCTGTTCTCCACAACAGCTGGCCCATTTTACATTCCCATCAGCAATATACAAGGGTTATAGAGGGTTATAATTTCTGCACAGCCTAACTCACACTATTTTTCCATTTTAAAAAATTATAGCCACCCTAGTGCCCAAATAATCCTTTTACACAAATTCAACAAGACCCTCTAGTGAATGCCCAACCTAGGAAATAATGAAGAAACAGCAGTATCTAAACACTAGAAACAGTTTCTGAAACTGCAACAGTTTATGAAACACACCAAATTATCACTAGGATTATAAGTGATAATTATTATTATTTCTATCCTTCTGCTTTTTGTGTTCTTCCAAGTTTTCCCACAATGACTATTTGAATATGCCCTGCAGGCATTTCCTCCCATTTAAGTCATACAAACCAGGGTTGATATTTTTACAATCAAAAGATGATCAATGAAAACAGTTCGATAATTTCATAGGAAGCAAGAAAAGGTAATCTGTCCCAACCCTCTCATCTAGAAGAGGGAAAAACTGGATTCAGCGAGAGAAAATGATGTAGGCAATGACTATAAACTTCATGAAGGCAAAGGCTATGATTTACATTTGTTAGATGGCTGAAGGGAATTTAAGGCAAAGCCTTCCCCAGACTCTTATGCTCTTATCCCTTTAATTGCACCACCCTGCTCAAAGTCCAGTGATCAAACCATTCGATATCATTATAATGCATTTCAAAAATATTAATTTAGGCGCCTACTTGACCAAGGTCCTGATAACCTCAGAAGATGAAAACTGCAAGGGGAGAGAAAGAAAGAACAAAACAGGAAGCTATGCTAGAATGACTAGGGACGGTGTCTGTTGGGCGACACTAAAGAGTGAAATATCACTGCAACAAAAGAATAGTAACATTTCTTAAGAGACTAAACATATACATTAAAAAAAAAAAAAAAACTTCCCCCGCAACCCTAAGTCGGGACATCCTGGACGTCAGCATCCTCGAAATACCTCCCCCACCAACCCCTATATTACCCATATTTTTGAGGCTGGTAGTCCGGGAGAGGGAAGGCTTCCTTTAGGTGTTTTATAACAACAAAGTTAGGATTGAAATCGTGGTGTAAGGATAGACGTGAAGTCTCATTCTTAGGAGTCCAAGAGCCGAAACTGTGGCTTCTTACTCTCCTTCCTCTGCCATTATTATACGCTCGTCCTTTGGCCAGGGAGGCCCGGCTCCGGGTTGGCGAGGAATAGGTCCGCGTCTCGCTTCGGATTTGTCTCGAACCTCAGGCTTCCCGCCTCCTCTCTCTTGTGATTCGCTTCTCCGTGGTTCATCCCGCCTCTCCCCGGAAAAGATTGGCTGCGGGCCATCCGAGCCGTTAGCGCCCACGGAGATGCTGCGCCGCCTGCGCAAGTGAGTGGAAGGCGCTGGCCGGGAACAATGGCAGTCGCGGCTTTGGCGACGCGGGTGCGGCTGGGAGCGTGGGGTGTGAGGACCATGCAAGCCCGCGGCTTCGTCTCCGAAGGGGTAAGCGGGCGGCTGTCACCACCTAAGTCCTAAGCGGCGGAGCCCTTCTACTTCCCCGCACCTTTGCCACTGTCTCGTCTCTCTCCGCAGGCCGAGAATACCGAGTCCAGCGGGGGCTCCATCCGGGATGCGGGTGGGGCCTTTGCGAAGAGAGAGAAGGCTGAAGAGGATCGATATTTCCGGTGAGGCCCACGGGGTCCCGAGTCCTCCCTAACTCGCCCAAGGCCTTCCTATCTTTAATCCTCCAACCGCCACAGCCATACCTGCTAGGTCACCTGGGGCGCTCCATCCCATCCCCCATCAGAACTCCCGGGCCCGGGAACCTATTACACCCAGCACTTGCCGTCCCCACGGTCGCCACCCATAGGGCGCTTCCAGTGTCCAGCCGAATAGATCCAGGAACCCCAAATCTATTTACTCTGGAGGAAACCTCTGGAGGCCACTGGGGGGTCTCCAGAATTCTCAAACCACGGTTCAATTCTTCCTGAATCATTGCCCGTCTCCACCCTTAGAGTTCTCCCCCCTTAACTCTGCCGTGTGTATTCCACTGACCACTCAGTGCTTGAGGACCCTCTGAGCATGGCTCTCTCAGCCCTCGCCCACTGTCACTCCTCCATGCTTTCTCCCGAACTCGCCTTTGCTTTGCAAGCTCTGCATAAATGGATTTCCTGTTTAGACCCTTTCAAGCATTTCTAGACTCCCCATTCTCCCAACATGTCCAGAGTTTCTGGGTCTTGAGAACTGGTGGCAGCTGCACATGGTTAGAATTCTCCCCTTTCCTGGAGACTTTTGGCCTGCCCTGCCCTTCCCTGCCCAGCCTAGCCCAACCCAACCCAGCCCAACCCACCTCACCTTAACTCCTGGACTGGATAGATTTCTCTCTCACTTAAGAGCATGGAGTGCACCAGACCTGTTTACTCTCTTTCCTAACCCTGGGTTATCTTTTACTGACTTCTGTCCACAGTGGGAAGCAGTCTGAGTTGATCTTGTGTCTGTTTCTTTCTTTGGCCTATCTTTTAATTTCTACCTGCTCTTTGCTTACTCTTGAGAATTATTACCATGGTACCTGCCATACCAGAAAGCCCTCAGTGGGCCTCTACATTTTACAATTAAGGAGAACTGAGGCCCAAATGTGACTGAGCCAACATTTGAATTGTCCCTGTTTGAATCCTAAATTGGACTGCCAACTACTGCCCATGCATGAGAGACCCTTTGCAGTTTTTTCCCCCCTCCTTCATTTTAGCCTTTATGGGCCAGACATTTCTCTGGGCAAAGAAAACCCTACATAAAATGGAACAGGACTTAGTTATTTGTCCTTTAACTATACCCCTTCATCTATCGAGTGACCTTCCTTTTGTTTCCCCTTCCAAAGGGATTCTGTTCTCCGGATTGGTCTTTTAATAAGGTATTCAGGATTTATGTCACACCTCTCTGGATTTTCTACTTTAAAGAATAATCTGAGAGGAACAGTCATTCATGGTAGAATTTCAGGCACTAGCTCCAGAAAAGTGAAGTAATTTTGCCCATCTCCTTAAGATGGATACATCTTAAGATGGAATATTCTTTGACTACTAGGACTCTAGAGGGTTGAAAAAATGACCAGCCAGTACCTTAGCTATTGCAGGTATGCTTATAGAGTTTTCATTGGAGTGAAGGATTGGGATTAAGCCCAGAACTCTGTAACCTTGTAGAGAGAAGACTAAAGAACAACTGGCAGCTTTGAAGAAGCACCATGAAGATGAGATCGTTCATCATTCAAAGGAGATTGAGCGTCTGCAGAAAGAAATTGAGCGTCATAAGCATAGGATCAAGAAACTAAAACAGCATGATGACTAAATGCACACAGTTCCCCATAGAATGACCACATATTATTGCCCCCTGCTATGTAGAAATTCTGGTTTAATTGATATATATCTGTGTGCAGCAAACAGATTAAAATAAATTGTCATCAGTAAACAGAGACTAATGCATTCTTCTATCTGGAGAGGGGTAGGGGAACAAACACTACTGATCTACTAAAGTAAATCAGGGTTCTGATGATAGGGAGCTCGCAGACAAAGCACAGTATGTGACACAGGAAAGAGCCCTTCCCCTATCTGACACTAGTCAAGGTGTTCAGAGGAAGCTTCCTAAAGGATTAACCCCAATGCAAGACATAAGGTAAGGAGCAATCTGAAAAACAGAGAGGAATGATTGCTTTAAAAGGTACAATCCCAAGGCACCATTAGTAAGACCATTTGCATTTATAAAGTGGATTTGAGAACTTGTCATATGCACTGGAATTGAGAATTGAAATTATTAGTTATTTATCGTCCATGGTTGTTTAGTGTATCAGAATTAAGACTTGGTGTCCAGGTTTTTTTTACTCCCAATCCAAGTCTGTTAATAATAGACAACGTGAATTATTTCTTAGGTTATATTTTGCTTCCTGTGTGTGCTCTTGATTATTTTGTTAATTTTTTTGCATGTGTGCTTTTGAATCAACTTAGATTTTAAGGCCTTGTTTAAATTACACAAGCTAGGAGTATGACTCCTCTAAGCAAAAAAAAAAAAAAATCCAATTTCTTTTTGAACCATTGACTTTTTTTTTTTTAAAGATTTTATTTATTTATGCATACAAGCTGGGGTACAAGCCAGAGGCGTGGGGCAGCGAGAGGGTTCACCAGAGACAGAGTGGAGCACAGAACAGGCAGAGCAACGGAAATACACTGCTGAGGGGAGCAGCGAGTGAGGCAGGAGAGGTCTGCCGCACCATGTGGGAATCTCCCCAGCCGGGTGCCGCTGCTGACAGCTCCATAGCACAGCGCTTAACTGCTGTGCCACCATGGAGGCCCCCATCGACATTTTTAATTCACCAGTTCTATAAATTACTTGCCTCAGAATTGTGAAGAGTCATTTGTTGTAAGACCTTAATTACACAAAGGCCTTCAGAGTTATCGAGCGATAAAAGCTTGGACAAGTCCCTAACCCTGCCCTTGCAGACAAGATACTTGGCTGTTTCCAAAGCGTTTGTCCACGATGCTACTGATAGGAAGTTTAGAGGCACTTCTGAGGTGTGAATGCTGAGATTTAAGTGTTCAGGAACAAAATATCTTGAAGATGAAGTGCAAAAAATGATCATAGAGGTCATGTCTTTTTTTACTTTATAGTGGTACAGAATTTGAAAATTGGTTGATGAACAAGTAACGATCTTTCATTTGACATTTTTGTGACTTGTATAATCAATTGTCTGAATGAGAATGATGTTCCTGAGTTGATTCCGCAATAGGGGTGCTCCATCTGTTATTGTCATTTGTTTTAAATAAAGATCAGTTTAATGATAATTAAGCAAGCAAAAAGTTGAAACTTTAAAATTGAGATAGTCGTAAGTTTGAATTTTTAAAAAGATTACATGAATAGGGCCTCCCTGGTGGCGCAGCGGTTGAGCGCTGCGCTGTGGAGCTGTTGGCAGTGGCGAGGCTAGTTCGACGCCCGGCCAGGGAGAATCCCACATGGTGCGGCAGACCTCTCCTGCCTCACCCGCTGCTCCCCTCAGCAGTGTATTTCTGATCTGCCTGTTCTGCTCCCCACTCTGTCTCTGGTGAGCCCTCTCGCTGCCCCACACCTCTGGCCTGTACCCCAGCTTGTATGTATAAATAAATAAATCTTTAAAAAAAAAAAAAGATTACATGAATAATTTTTGGAGTTGCATAATTTAAGACTATCTAAAGTTGGTGTAAGTGGTAACTCATGGTGTTTTTGTCATCACATATGTAGCTATTTTTCCTGCCATACATAATAAAAACTATATAAATATGATTTTGAAATATATGTTTTAAAACAAATATGTATGTATGTTAAAATCCTAAGATAATTTATGTGCTATGAGCCAGAAACCACAGAGCACTGGTCTAAAGATTCACCTGGGATCCAGAAGCACCCCAGGTGGGTCTTCGAATTTCAAAGATAATAGAGCAAGGGTTCTTAAAGTGGCCACACATCAGCATCACGACAATTTACATGTATGGAGCACTTTAATTATTTGCTCATTAAATTTCATACTTCTGGCAAATAAGCCCACCTTTAGTTTCATAACTAAAGTAACTAAAGCAGGAAATTGTGAGAAACTTTTTCAAAATCATGCAACCAGATCTGTGCTGAGTAAGCACTTTATTTCAGAACTCCTGTTCCCACAATCTTGAATTACACTTACAATGTAGTGGACCCACACACCTAAAGTGGGATAGGTCACAGTGGGAGTGGAAGGAGCATGCCTGGATGAGTGGGATGGGTGGTAAGGACAAAGCTCCTGGCAGTATATGTAAAAGTGCCAGTGGTTGGCTTGCTGTTAGCATTTCAGCTGCCACACAAACCCCATCAGCATGTCAGTGCAGGCCTGTGGGATGAAACACACTTTTGCAATAGAACCTAGTTTGAGATTTTCACATCCAATAAACCTAAAGTTGTAGTTCTCAATCCAGGCTGCACATTGAAATATGTGGGGAACTTTAAAATTAAGCCAATGCCTCAGCACCAATTAAATCCAAATCTCTGAGATTGGGCCCTTCAAAAAAATGGTATTTTAAAAAAAATGCCTCAGGTTTTTCCAATATGTTGAAAACCACCACTGTAAAAAATACTTCCCAGTCTGTTGCATATGGTTGAGCAAGTTGTTAACTGCATCAGGACCCCCAGTGGGAGAGGCCAGGGAGCACTGAAATTCAGCCCGCCCTCTTGTTTAGTAATGTCATTTGTCCTGAAAAAGAGTCACCTTTTGTCTAATTCCCCAAAAAAGAACTCTGGGTCTTTCCACTATTCTTGACTGTACATTGTCTCATAGCCTATAAATGCCATTTTTGCATTTAAAAAAATGCATTCACTTAAAGTTATATTCAACATCTACTACATGCTAGTATATAGTGGGAATACAACTAAAAAATAATCATTACAAAATAATAATCCTGTCTTTAAGGAATCCACAGCCATTGGAAAAGACTAGTTGTTAGACAATATTTAACTGTGAGTGCAGAATGCAGGGGCAGGAGAGAGGGGAGACACTGGACCCTCCACCCAGACCTGGGGTTCAAAGTGACTTCATGATGGAAGGGGTATAACAGCAGCCAGGTAAAAGAGAGCAGATGGCATTCAAAGTTGAGTGATAGCATTTAAAGAAGCTGGCACTGAAAAAGGCCATGGGTTATTGGGGAATTGACAGTAGTTCAACATGTCCATCAGGACAATGGAGGGAATGTGGTAGTGTTAGGGTTCAAATGATGAGGTTCCATGTGTGTGGTTACTGGGTCCCTCTGAGAAAGAATTCAGCAGACATTCCGTTCATCAGCACATGCCAAGTTTATTAAGGGAAAGAGAAAAAGAAAAGAGAAACGCCTGTATAGACACAGATGGGAAATCTTAAAGGACAACAGCTACGTTTTTGAAAGACATAAGTTTAAGAAAAGAAATGCCTGCATAGACATGGGGGCAGGAGAGCTGAGTTTTGATAGAGCAAAAGGAGTTCTTTTATATTGTTCTTTATGGAATTGTGTAAATTACAGTCTTGGGATCAGAATGAGCTGGTCTTCTGTGATTGATAATCCTTTCTGCCCCCACCTCTGCAGTAACACTGGTCAACAAATTTTTACAAAAGTCATATAACTGAAATAAAATTAGTCATTTCCTATCAATTTGTATGTGCTCAACACAAATATGACAGTCAAATTCTAATTTTGGCTCTAGTTTTTTTGTAATCTGCAATAAATTGATGTTTACATCATGAAATGTATGCCAATCACTAGTCGACAAATTTTTACAAAAGTCATGTTACTGAAATAAAATTAGTCATTTCCTATCAATTTGTGTGTGCTCAACACGAATATGACAGTCAAATTCTAATTTTGGCTTTAGATTTTTTGCAATCTGCAATATCAATGTTTACATCACGAAATGCATGCCAATAGTAATGGGCCTACAGTTAATACCTGTAAACGGTCAAGTCATAGACTATTTCTTAGATTTCTTTGCTTGTCTCTTGTACAGCTGTTCAGGAGCATCTCTGGGGAGTGTCCAGCAGTAGTCAGCCACCATTGTAGTGGACCATTTTCCCTGGTATCTTCATTCCATTGATGCGATATCATGATGAAAACGTTTGCCATGTTCATCACTAACCATACCACAGTTTTCAGGGAAGAAATCCAGATGGGAATGAAGGAAGTGGATCTTTAGAGACATATTGCAGCCAAGTTTCTGATACTGCATCAGCATGTCTTCTACTAGTTCCTTGTAGTTTTCTGCCTTAACATTCCCAGGAAAGTTTGTAGACACCAGGCGAAAAGCATTCCATGCTTGTTTCGCATCACCCTGCAGCAAGTTGCTGAACCGGTCATCTCAATGCAGATGGAATGTTTGGGTAGACTATTCTCGACTTCTTTTGCTTCGTTATTCCGCCGGAAAGGGGAGGAACCAAGCAGAAGTAACAGTCTTTTATGTGGTTGCTTGGCTCTCTCCACACCATGGGGACTGCAAACGGCATTGATGGTCTTTTGCCATTTAACCACTGTGAAAGCCATGTTGTACATGTAGCACAGCATATATGCGGGGCCCAAGGCTTGTCTTGGTCACCAACCTTGCATCCGAAGTAAAGATAAGCCATATTTATCTAATTTGAGGTATTTTCATCACCCCCAAAGTTCTATACCCATTAATTTCCAAGCAGTTATTCTTCATTCCCCCCTCCACCCAGCACCTGGTAACGATTAGCCTGCTTTCAGTCTCCACAGACATGTCATTCCTGAATCTTCATGTAAATGGAACCAGATAATATGTGACCTTTTCTGGCTGACTTCTTCCACTTGCATAATGTTTTCTTTTTAAAAAAAATATTTATTTATTGCAGAAAGAACTGGGGTGTAGGCCAGAGGAGCGGGGGGTGAAAGGATTCACCAGAGACATAGTGGGGAGCAAAACAGGCAGCTCCACTAAAATACACTACTGAGGGGAGCAACTGGGGAAACAGGAGAGGTCTGCTGGCCATATGTGGTCAGCTCCCTGGCCAGGGATGGAACTCAGGCTGCAGCAATGATAGCGCTGAGACTTAACCCCTAGGCCACCAGGGAGGCCCTTGCATAATGTTTTCAAGGCTCATCCATGTAACATGTTTAAGAACTGCATTCTTTTTTTATAACAGAACAATATACCGTTGTATGGATTTACTACTTTTTTGGTCATCCATTCAACAATCGATGAAAATTTACTTGTTTATACTTAAAACATTTATGTACATACATTTAGACATCTGGTTCAATTTTGGGGGTTTTTTTTAAATATTTATTTTTGCATATTAGCGCTGGGGTGTAGGGCAGAGGTGCAGGGTGGTGAGAGGGCTCACCAGAGACAAAGTGGGGAGCAGAAGAGGCAGATCAACTGAAACACACTGCTGAGGGGAGCAGGGGGCAGCTTGCTCCCCTTGGCTGGTGATAGCTTGACAGCACTGAGACTTTAACCCCTGCACCACCAGGGGTCCTTATAGTTTTAACCATTCTCCCCTTGCTCATCTGCTCCAGCTCTACTGGTCACCGTCTGTGGCCTAAATGTGAGGGAGTAAGAAAATAAGTGAGTATATATTTTAGGTAGAAGGAAAATAGAGTCAGGACAGGAAAAGTGGCTGTAAGTGAACTATCTTAAGTAGTGTGATCTGATAAAGTTGTCACTTTATCTGTGAGCTGATAAGGGACAGAACTGTAGACTATGATAACATGAGCTATGAAGCTATAGAGTAACCCAAGCTGAAGTCTAATAAAAGGGCAAAGACCCTGAAACGAGAGTAGTTTAACATGATCAAAAAGCCGCAAAATGTCCAGAGATCTGGAGCAGAATGACAAGGGTGAGAACCATACGTGAAATTGCCCATCGATTACAGGCCCCAACCCAAAAGAGTGGGTCCTTTGCCCTCTAAGGAAAGAATTCACCAGAGGGTACTGGGTGTGTTTGAACCAAGCAAGGCTTTGTTAGAGACTCATGCATGAGGGAGCCAGGGCAGGAAAGGAGAATTTAGCCTGGCTCCTCAAAGTAGGTTAGAAGGAGATATTTAAAGGGGGACTCCCTGGTGGTACAACAGGTTAAGACACAGCACTATGAGCTATCCAGAGCCACTGAATCACGAGTTTGATATTTGGCCAGGGAGATTCCCACATGGTGCAGCAGACCTCTCTGGTTTTGCCAGCTGCTCCTCTCAGCAGTGTATTTCAGTAGATCTGCCTGTCCTGCTCCCCACTCTGTCTCTGGTGAATCGCTCACACCCTGTACACATACACCTCTGGCCTACACCCCAGCTTGTATGCATAAATTAAAAAAAAATTTTAGGGCCTCCCCGGTGGCGCAGCGGTTGACCGCTGCGCTGTGGAGCTGTTGGCAGCGGCGACGCAAGTTCGATGCCTGGCCGGGGAGAATCCCACATGGTGGGGCAGACTTCTCCTGCCTCACCCGCTGCTCCCCTCAGCAGTGTACTTCTGATCTGCCTGTTCTGCTCCCCACTCTGTCTCTGGTGAACCCTCTCACCGCCCCACGCCTCTGGCCTGTACCCCAGCTTGTATGTAAAAAAAAAAAAAAAAAAATTTAATATTTTTTTAAAAAGGAGATATTTAAAGGGTAGGTCCATGAGGCAGGCGGGGGAGAGCAGCATCACAGCTGGTTCTGGACTGGGCCGCACCCAGGCAGGTACAGATGGATCACATTCCAACTGCACGTGGGGCTCTAGGCCTTCTCCCTCTAGGAGATTGTGAGATAATCATTAGTCAGTATCTAACACATTTTGTCTATCATGGCACCTCATGGTGTGTGTGTGGTGGGCCAAACTGGACAGGGCTTGCCAGTTCTGGATTTAACCCATCTGTTCCAACAGGGCCACTCATACTACCACCTGATAATTTCTTTTACTGGGCTGTCTCACATCCAGTAGCAAAATGTCCACCTCTGGACATTATAGTCCATTTGGTTTGTTAGAAATTGACTGACTTTGGTCTGGTCTTAACAAGAAAAATAAACACCTCAAGTTAATGAGTGAGGAACCAAATGAGGTAGTTAAGAGTCTGAAACATGAGATGAGAAACCCTGGTTGTAACGCCATTCTGCCACTGCCTTCCACTTTGACCTTGAGCAAGGGTGTGTTTAAGCAAGACTATGGAAGAGTAGTAAGAGTGAAAGGAAAAGTTTAGGACCATCTTAGGACTTTGAATGCCATATTATGGAATCTGACATTGTCTAGAGACCAAGATTGTCTAGGGGTTCCACAGAGGTCAGGCAGGTGATGAGCTAAATGAAGTAAATGAGTTAAGCAGCTTGGATGTTATTATTATGGGAACTGAGAACTGGAGAAGACCAACCAGTCCAACTACTTAGTCCCACTGATGACTCCAGGAATGCAGGTGTGGTATTAAGACATCTTCCTCTTTTCTAAGCGAACTCCTAAATTGGGGGGTTTAAGTAAAATCTCCTAATTTTTAAATGTCAGTAACTTGTCCAATTTTTCATTAAACCCAGAGGACTAAACAATACATATTAGCAGACCAAATTTTATGTCCAAACACAACCTAGACAATGGAAAATGGGAGCCTTGAAGAGTTTTATGCTCAGAGGTGACTTGGTCGGAATAACACCAAGTGTCTTTGCTTATCTAAGCTATTGATAACTGGTCTGACTTCCTTATTTGTTTGATCCTGACAGCCAGATTTGGGGTATTATGCAGCTTTGTCCCCCTTTCCTCCAAAAGCATAATACCAGGCCCATCTTAGGTATGGCTATAGATTGAATTAGCGCCCCCAGTATCATGGGTTGAAGTCCTACCCCTCCAATGTGATGCTATTTGGAGAGTGGGTTCTGTGGGAGGTAATTAGATTTAGAAAAGGTAAAAAGAGTGAGGCTCTCATGATGAGGTCAATGTCCTCAGAAAAAGAGATACCAGAGCTTGGTCACTTAATCTCTGCCATGTGTGGGCACAGAAGGAGGCTCTCTGGATGCCAGAAGAAAGTCCTCACCAGAACCTGACTGTGTGGGCTTCTTGTTCTTGGACTTCCAGCCTCCCAAACTGAAACAAAATAAATTTCTGTTTGGGAGCATCATAAAATGCACCTATATAAGCAAACTTAACCATTTTACCATCTGTCTTCCTCTCCTTGGGGCCTCCCTACCCCCTAGTTTCTGTCCTGTAAGACTGCCAGTCTGTGTCTATGCAGGTGTCTTGCTTTCCTTTTTCTCTTTTCCTTAATAAACTTGCCATCTGCTGATGAATGGGAACTTATGCTGAATTATTTCTCAGAAGGACCCACATACCAAACCCCAACATCTGAACCCCAACACTCCCATCATTCCTACCAATTTTAGACTAATTAGAACCACCACTCCCTCCCTCTTTTTGAGTACAGGAGAAACTGTACTTAAAAGACTATTCAGAGGCCTCCTAGCACCGTCAGGCCTTATCAGGTCCTTGAATCAAAGGATAGCCACAACTGGACTGCAGGTGTCAGAAATACAGCTGTGCTCCTCTGTAGGAAAGTATGAGAGCCCTTTTCTATCCCTAGCAAGGGAATTCAAGTAATGCTGCAAACTTTATTGCAAGTGATGCTGCAAACTTCATTGTCTTATTTTTTTAATTTACTACGGTAACCTCAATTGTCAGCAACCACCAACATGATCAGTTAGCAGTCATCAACACTGAGGCTGACCCTCCACCAACCCAGAGATTATGACTTTTGGAAGGTTCAGCCAATGGTTAGCATTTTTAAGCAATAAAGTATTTTAAATTAAAGTATACACATTTTTTAAGACATAATGCTATTGCACACTTTATGGAGTGTAGTATAAACATAACTTCTTTATGCACAGAGTAAACCAAAAAATTCGTATGACTTACTTTATTGAACTGACCCCTCAGTGTCTCCAGTGTGTGTTTGTATTTTGCTAAGGCAGCCTAAGCTAAGAAAGACATCAATGATATTCACAGAAATAAAGTTTTCAAAGTTTTTACAATTAGCATCAATATTCTTCAATATATTTGTTTATAGCCTTTGATTCATGAATTTGCTCCTAGAAATTTACCCTAAGAACTAATCAAGGATATAATGCAGTTTCTAAAATATGTATATTTATGCATACAAGAACTGGGTATAGGCCAGAGGTGTGTGTGTGGGTTGGGGGGTTGATGAGAGGATGCACCAGAGACAGAGTGGGGAGCAGAACAGGCAAATCTACTGAAATACAGTGCCGAGGGGAGCAGCAGGCAAGACAGGAGAGGTCTGCTGCGCCATGTGGGTCAGCTCCCTGGCTGGGAATCAAACTCATGCGGAAGTGGCTGGCGGTAGCTTGACAGCTGAGATTTTAATCCCTGTGCCACCAGGGAGGCCCTATAATGCAGTTTTTTAATGTAAGACTCTTATGTCATCTTGGTGTACAATAGTGAAAGGTAAGAAGGAAACCCCTAAATTTCCAACAAATTATGCATCCACTAAAAATTATGTTTAAGGCATAATGTTATGAAAATATCAAGATGTAATAAGTGGGGAAAGACTACACAACTATACATTATTTATATATGATAAACATAAGTGTAACTTAAACAGGCGTATATAACAGTAATATAGACTATATAATAAAATATGAAAGCAAAAAATCCAACTTGTTTATTATTGGTTGTTCTCTTGGTAACGGGATTAGGATTTTGAAAGATTACCCCCCTTTTCCCCTCCACTACTCCCCACCCCCCGCATCTCTTTAAAAGGATCTTTTAAAGTTACAAACGTAATACAGTTTGGCTTGTAAACAATTGCTAAGGAAATGTACAAAGAGTCTTGTATTTCTGTATGGCCCCCAACCCCAGAGGGAACCGACGCTCACAGTTCGTTGCAGACCGCACGTCTTTCCAGATTTTTGTTACCTCTGTGTAACCACGTACATCACTGTGAGCTCATCCTGTAAGTGTAATTGTGTAACTTGTTATTTTAACATAACATCCTGCATACCTTTTCATTTCACACAGGCGCTTAGAACTCGCAGAGCGACAGCCCGTTTCTTTGCCTCCGGACGTTTCATTGTGTGGACGAAACTGTTTATGACTTTTGCCAGTGCCCTTCGATGGGCATTTGGTCGCTTTCAGTTTGATGCGTTTATACAACCACAGAACATCGAAAACGAGTAATACCAGTTTAGATCAGAAAAATATTAAAAAACCACAAAGGGGGTAGATATCATTTCGGGTTCTTTTTTACGTTTATGCTTTTCTGTATTTTCCAAATTTTCTGCAATAAATTGCCATTTGCAATTTGGAAGAGAAAAACAAACTGAAAACAAATGTTCATTAAAAAGCAGGAAAGGAAAAGAGGGTAAGAAAGAAATGGAAAGCAGATTTGGAGATCCCGACCCCCCCACGCGGAGGCGGGGTCGTGGAGGCAGGCGGGGCCCCACCGCCGCACCAATCAGAGACGAGTTGATAGGCAGAGCCGGGAGAATTTGGAGGCTCTCCTCGCCCGGAAAATAGCCTGGGGTTCAGCTCCCTTAACATGCCTGGAAACCCGCCTGGGCTCAGCCTGCACGTCGCTGCGGGCTGCTATTGGCTGCTGGGTAACCACGCCTACCTACCTGCCCATTGGTGCCCGTCGTTTACGTAAGATGAGCCTGTTGCTGTGCAAAAAGAAGTGAGCACTGCAGCTTTCGATCACCGGTACTGCAAATGTACCGGACGCGCTTGGGTCAAAAAAGCAGCAGTACTCACCACCATCTATTCACCTCCTGCTAAATGCCAGAATGTGTTCCAAACTTTTAACTACTAATGGTGATAACTGTATTTCTTGAACCCCCACTATCTGCCAGTTACAGTTAGATACTTTAAGAATAGTAAAAATATAAATAATAGTTTATTGAGCACTTAATCTGCAACAAGCCTTGTTAAAGGATTTGTATGCATTAGCCCTCTCACCCTCAACAATCCCTGTGTAGGTAAATCTTACTCCCATTTTACACAACAGAAAAGAGGTTCAGAGAGATGAAATGACGTGTTCTCATAGCTAGAGGGGATTACCTGGAACCTCCAATTCAGATACCCTAATTCCAAGTCCAGCTTTTTTTTTGGGGGGTGGAGGGGGACAGGTCACCGAAGTCTTTCCAAGGGTTGGAAAGGTGGAACAGGGCTTGCCAAGTGCTGGGGGTCTTGCTCCAAAGATAGGCCTCTGAGTGGCTGAAAATGGGACTTACTGGCCCTCGAGGAGTAGAAGAGAGGGGTACATGAGGGAGAGAACGCTGGGGTAGGGAGAGTTGAAAGTAAGGCATCTGGGGCAGTCTCTCAGGAACCTTACCTGGATAGGGGAGGTTGGATCCCAAGGTTCTAGTCTCTGCTCTACAGCCAGCTTTCTGGGGGACCTTCGCAAATGACTTCTCTTTGAGCCACAGATTTCCCGCCTGTAATGAGGGAGTGCATTCAGGAAAGAGCATTCAAGCTGAGAAGTTTTTTGGGAGTCTAGTCCCTGCCAGAATCCTGCCACCCTGGTGTTGCAGGGAGAATTCTCTAAGTAACCACACGATCTTCATTTAGCTGTTGCCTGACCTCTTTTCAGGACGGGAAGGCGGTCATATTCCACGACGCTAAAAACAAAACGGTTTGGGGACGCCCTCAATCTACCTTTTCTACCAGTTCGTTCTGAGCTGTAGCAGGGTTCTGCCTGCAGGGGGCGCTAAGGGCTCACTCAGCTGACAAAAACAACTGGAATTCTTAGCAAAGTATCCAAAAGTACCCAGCTGGTCTGTTTTCCTATTTTATTTATTAAGAGGAAGAATGAGGTTTTTCAGACCTGAAGGTTTCTGTCCTCAGTAAGCAATCGAGGAAACAATTGCCGAACGCCAGTCCACTCCACTATGATTCTGAAGGGTTGGAGCTATTGTATTTTCAATTCCTTTGTTTCACAGATAAGGAAACAAATACGAAGAGCTGAAATGATTCACTTTGAGTCAAGCAGCTACAAACTGGCTCCCTCGTTGCCTGATGGGGAGGGCTCTTAGGGGATAGTTGGCTCTGTTTCCGAGAATCTGTGGTGGTCTTGCCCCCAAATCACAATGCCAGGGGGCAGTTTCAATTTTGGTCTTCTCAGTTTGGTGCCAGAAGGACCTCCCTCAGCACCTAGCACAATAGCTGCTTAATGAGTACAGTAATTAAATGAATTAATGAAAAAGCCACGGAGGATGAGTTCTCTTTGGTTTTATCAAACCTGTTGGTTGGGCTGTCTTTCCTAAAAGCTCCTTAGGCAGGCATTGTGTTCTAAAGTGAGGGTGGGTGATTGTGGAACAATAAGAACTCAGAAAATTACTTCTGGGGTGATCACAGCCCCTGGTATGGTGAAATACAAGGCCATTATGGGTAAGTGATTTGGGATTATAAAATTAATTCAGGATAGATGAATATAAAACAGAAAAGAATCCCACCAGGGTTAAAAGTCTGTGAAAAGGTCTGAAGCTGAAGAGACCTCAAAAACATTTCAAATTCAATCTACCCAATCTAGATATATCTTCAGGACTGTAATGTGACTGAAGAATAAATTAAAAAAAAAAAAAAGGCTTTGGCCAATCAGTGTCCTCAACAGAGCTGATGCAAGAGCCAAGGGAGTATGGCAACAGGAAAGGACTGAACCAAAAATAACAGGTGCGGGGGAGGGGAGGAATAAGCCCTACCAGTGTCACCAGGTCATGACCCTCTAGGTTGGAAGCTTCACCACTTTATTTCCCAAGTCCAGCACAGTGCCTGGTACTCATTAGGTGGTCAATAAATGTTTACTGAATGAAAGAGAGAGGGAAGAAGCCTGTGCCCTGACCAGCAGTTTTGCTCTGAGTGGAGCGGGTACAATGATTCATCTTTTCACTGGTTCCTTTTGCTCAGATTCTAACCACCCTCAGATGATAGCTTGGCTTTTTATGGAGGTACACCCATATAGAGAGTGTGCTGACCTATCAATTATAGGCCACTTGACAATTATGTTTCTCACTCCCAATTAATATGTTGGAATTCTGCTTTACACATCAATTCCTTGTGCCACCCTGGTTTATATGTAGTCAGGTCCATCTTTCATCAGTGGTGCAGTAGAGTCTCTGCTTTGGAGTTATTGCTGCCTGGGATTGAATCCTTACTTACATATTGCTATAATGGCTGACCTTGATCAAGACACCTCTTGAGTCTCAGTTTTCTCACCTGTCAAGAGAGGGCATAATGCCTACATCAGTAGACTGTGGGAGAATTACATGAGGTACATATATCCTGCACTATTGTTGGAGCTCAGAGAATGGTAATATCTAAACCTCTTCGGAGTTCTCCTTTCGTGGAGATTAGGTCACAAAATATCATCTCTTGCTTTTCCTTTTCACAAAATCATTAACTTTGTAGTGAATCCTTGGGAATGATTTAGTCACTACCTTCAAGACGTGAAAGGGTTATTATACAGAGGACAGTAATTCATATTCATTCAAAAATATTTACTGAGGATATGTTCCATGCTAGTGGGGGACGCAGTTCCTGACTTAAAAGGAGCTCTGACACAGCTTGGTGAAGTCAAACGAGTATATTGTATGATTTTTTTTTTTTAAGATTTTATTTTATTTATACATACAAGCTTGGGTACAGGTCAGAGGCGTGGGGCGGCGAGAGGGTTCACCAGAGACAGAGTGGGGAGCAGAACAGGCAGATCAGAAATGCACTGCTGAGGGGAGCAGCGGGCGAGGCAGGAGAGGTCTGCCGCACCATGTGGGATTCTCCCAGGCTGGGCATCGAACTGGCTTCGCTGCTGCTGACAGCTCCACAGCGCAGCGCTCAACCGCTGCGCCACCGGGGAGGCCCCTATTGTATGATTTTGATATGAAGTTTTACCTTTCTGAGTTCATTTCCTCACTTTTTGCAAATGTGGTCAATAACATTCCGTTGTTGGAGGGAAGGGGCAAGCAACATGGACATGATAACAAACCTTCATCAAATTTGAAGATCACGGATGTAAAGAGGTAGAAACAATATGTTGAGGAGTGGGAGAGAGTACTTTCAGCTGAGTTGAAGAAGCAGCACTTTCTGTAGGAAGTGACGTTTGGAAACCTTCATTCAGGTTACAAACACAAATGAAGGCATTGAATACTGGATATGACTTCAGGGGCAGAGATCTGAAGACAAAACTACTAGAAGAAGATATAAAGGCCAAGTAAGCAACATAGATATGTCAGATAATAAGAGTGGGAAAGTAAGTTGAGGCAGATCTTGAATGTCAATCTAGGGAGTTGACTTTTATTCTGTAGCTAATGAAATAACAATAAAGCTTTTTGATCTGGTAACTAAGGGAAATTGCATTGAAGGGAAGATTCAGCCACCAAGGTCATATAGTTTGCAGGATACTGTACTAGGTGGCATAGAGCAGAGGACAAGATGTCAAGATGTGGCCCATGACTTCAAGAAGCTTACAACCAAAAGGGTCAGATAAGACAGGAGCAGAGAAAATTGCAACACAAGGTAGCGTGTAGCAAGTGTTATAATCAAGCCAAAGTAAACCTAACAGAGGCTGAGATTAGTTTCCTTTTCCCAAGACACTGGAGGCAGGAGACCCAAGTCAGAGGGTCATCTTTGGAATCAAAAGCCTAGACTCAGAAAAACTCAGAGTGGACCTTGGAGATCATCTGATCCACCATTGCTTATGTGAGGATTCTGTATAAAGAATTGAAACAAAAGTGGCGCTCTGAAGAAAAAATTGTGAAGGAAGAGGCTCTGTTGGCAAGGGGACAGGAGAAAATGAACTCAGCTTAGAGGTGCTGTTGGAGAAGACTTACTCCCAAATGGAGAGCTGAAGGCCAGGAAATGGATGAGATCAGGGAGGGAGAGTATGTCTGAAGAGAGGAGGAATAAAAACAGAAACTAGGGGAACACCCACGTTCCAGTGGTGGGAGGAGAAAGAGAAGTCTGAGAAGGAGTGGCCGGAGGGCTGCGGTAAGAGCAGAATACCTTGCCACAAAATTTCTAGAAGATTGGTGGCAGCCAGGGAAGACAAGGTTGCAAAATGGAAGACAGGGAGCAGAAGTGCGGATAGTGCAGCAGTAGATATGAGGTTGTATTTTATTTTATTTTATTTTATTTTTTGAGGTTGTATTTTAATGAATGATGTATTTTCCAGAGACTCCACAAATAAAGTGGACTCCCTGCGTCTGGTACATTTTCAGGTGGAGTCCTCCCGAGGGACAGGGGGTGAGGTCTGCGCCCTCTGAGCTCCCAAAATCTGACATTCATTTCTATAACTGGCACCATCTCTCCTACCCTGATCCAGCCCCTCCAGGAACTGAAAAGATGAAGAACGTACTTGCGAGGGATTTCACACCAGGCTCTCTGGCCCAGCCTAGAGATGAAGTCCCGTTTCATCACGTAACTCCAGTGACTCTCCGGGTTGTCACTCTTGTCTGGGATTGCCAAATATCTGACTAAATCCTTTTGTAAAAGTTTGCAGCATTCGTTGGAGGCTGACTACAGCTCCCAGAGTTCTCGGGCCCTGCCGGGTGCCGATTGGCCGAGCCGTCGGCTCCAGAAGGAGGTGTCATCCCCGCCTTCCCGGGAAACAGGCATCTGATTGGCCGTAGCGCTGGGCTTTTGTGTCCCCGCCCTCCCCCGCGGACCGCAGCGGGCAGAGCAGCGCTGCTGGTGTCAGAGCCCGGCGAGCGCTGGCAGTTCCGCGGCGGGGATGCTGAGGAGCGCTGGGTCCGCGAGCAGTCGTGTCCACTGCGGACTTCCGAGGCAGTCCAGGCGGTGAAAACCTCTGCGCCGCGACCAATCGCGAAGCCGCTGGACGCTCCGGAAACCCGACGAAGGGAGCGTCCGGCGCAGCCGCGGCCGTCCCGGGATTCTGGGCTTACGGAGCGTTCGGGAACCGCGAGAGACACCCCGGGGCTCTAGAACCTCCCCAGCGGCCCCCAGCCCGGGTTTCCTGCGAGCGTCGTCCAAAACCCCCTCAGGTGCACCGGTCGCCCGCGAGCGGCGGCTGGGTCCTGGCGCACACCATGATCGTGGCGGACTCCGAGTGCCGTGCGGAGCTCCAGGGCTACCTGCCGTTCTCCCCGGGCGGCGGCCCCGGAGCCGGAGAGGTAAGCCGGGGCTGAGCGACGCCACTCTTCCCGTGGACGCCAAGCCGCGTCCTAGCTTCGGGCTGTCTGGAGCTAAGTCGTTGAGCCCCCCGAGCTCGGGGAGGGGGAGCGGAGCGGAGCGCGTAAACCTGGAGAGGGGTTGCATCAACTGGCAGCCTCGGCTCTCGCCGCCCCTCCCCCTCTAACCCCCCTGCGGGATTGTGGAGCCCTCCGAGGCTCCCTCGGACTCCTGGCCAATGAGAAGGGAGCCTTCCCGAGGTTATCTTGGGTTTGAGCTCCTGTCGAGAGTCTTCAAGTCCAGGCAAATCCCGGCCGCTGCAGCCCGACCACTCCTCC
Organism: Scalopus aquaticus; assembly: GCA_004024925.1. Lineage (NCBI taxonomy): Eukaryota > Metazoa > Chordata > Mammalia > Eulipotyphla > Talpidae > Scalopus > Scalopus aquaticus. Next base: position 71,019 of record PVIJ01004731.1, on the reverse strand, counting down.
TCCCCGCCCCCTTCCGCAGATTCCCTTCCTCTAGGCTGGGGCTGGCGGGCTGAGGACTCTTTCTAGGATACGTCCCCGCTCCTACCTCTCATGGCCCCGGGAAATGGCCAGCGAAGGTCAACTCGTCCCTCTCCCTTCCCGCACTCCGGATTTGGCGGGGGGCGCGGGTGATCCTGGGCCTTGACCAGCTGCGGGTACGCGGTGGGGGCGGCGATGGCCAAAGCTGCGGGGGGAGAGGGAGGAAACCCTGACCGCGGTTCCGGAAGCAAAGCCCCGAATAGGCTGCACCCTACTAAGTGGTCTGAGGTCCCAGAAGTTTGTTTCGCGGGGAATCCCTCGGTAGTGAGGCCAGGAATAAGGCCGGGCCTCAACCGACCATTCGCCCCTCTCTCCCGCCCCACCTCACCGCGTCACCATCACCGCCGATAAAGGGCGTCCTATTAAGCACCTAAGATATTTCTCTTGAGTTCTCGGACTAAATAGCAAATTATGAGTTATGCTATAGTTCCATTTTACAGCATGTGAACATTGAGGCCCGGGAAGGTCTACTTAGAGGCTTCCTTCACTGACTAGGATTTTCCAATATGCTTAGTGCCTGGGAAGTTTTTGCTTGTTTCAGTTTCCAGGCACTGGAGCGTGTGCAGGCGTATCTTTGGGCCTGGAAGTGAGACAAGTGCTAGCCTAAAATGTGACCTGAGGAGCTCCCTACCTTCCCTGAGCAGCATGACTTGCGGGGGGGGGGGTGGAGGGGATGCATCCAGCGGTGGATGGTTTGTGCTCTGGATTTTTTTGTTAGCTTGTTTACCCTTCCCCATCATGATTTAGGAGCCCTGTGTGTGCAATGAAACCCACTCCTGTCATTTTTCAGCTGCTGATTCTGTTGACCAAGATACTTTATCTTCTTTTGGAAAAAAGAAAATGGAAATATTATTGAGAGCACCTAAGTACCACAGGGTGCTGGGTTCGGGTGGAGCCTCCCACTCACTTGCTGTGTAGCCTTAGCTAAATGATCACTTCTTTGATGTGTAGCTTCCTCCCATGGGGATTTGATAGTATCTCTTCAGGGTTGTTGGGAGAATTAACTGAGAATGAAGCACAGGCCAAAGCACAGCCCTGGCACACATTGTGACTGCCTCAAACTTGTAGCACACATCTCTCCCTGAGGTGCCTCCCTGGGGGAGGGGGGGTGCCTGAGCCTGTCTCTGCTGCCCACTGGGGTGGGCCCTATAGGGACCAGCCTGGGAAGTGATCTGGGCTGGGAGCAGTACCTGGGGTGGCCTTTAGAAAGAAGCTCCCAATGGGGGGAAGCTGGTGATGTCTGAACCATTTCGGTTTATTCTTCTCTCAAGAAAGAGGACCTTGGGCCTCCCCGGTGGGTGGCGCAGCGGTTGGGCTCTGCGCTGTGGAGCTGTCGGCAGCGGCGACGCGAGTTCGACGCCCGGCTGGGGAGAATCCCACATGGTGCGGCAGACCTCTCCTGCCTCGCCCGCTGCTCCCCTCAGCAGTGTACTTCTGATCTGCCTGTTCTGCTCCCCACTCTGTCTCTGGTGAACCCTCTCGCCGCCCCGCGCCTCTGGCCTGTACCCCAGCTTGTATGTATAAATAAAAAAAAAAAAAAAGAAAGAAAGAGGACCTTGGGAAGATGTCTTCTTTAAGCAGAATCCTTAGCAGACAGAAAGGCACTGAACTTTCAGAACCTGGTGCCCAAGGGAACACCCAAATTTGTAGTCCCCTCAACTCCCATCATTTCACCACTCCCCCTTTCAGGGAGTCTGGACCTTTGGATGCTTCATGCCAATGCTGGTAGCTTGTTTTCCCAGATGTAATAGGTTCTAGAATCACTTCCTCAAATGTTACTTCCTTAGGGAAGCCTTTCTTCCCCCCCACCCCCCCAAGTCCCTTCTGCATAGCCTCTTCCAATCCCCCTTCTCCATTGTCAAAGCTTTTATCACAATTAGACTGTAACAGTTGTGTAATTAGGTCTTATCTGCCTCCCTTGCTGGACTAGAACACCCTGTAGGTCACATCCGCAGTACTGCTCTTAGCACCTAATAAGTGCTTGTAATTATTTGCCCCTTGTTGGCTTAGCTGACCCTTGTGAACTGTGCAGGCTTTGAAGTCACATCTGAGTTGTGCCCATCTGGTGCTGGACTCAGAAAGAGACTCAATGACCTGTCTCTGAGGAAAGGATACTGAGACCTATTTCCCTCTGGTGGTTGTGAGGGACTGGCAGATAGGGTGGGTAAAGCACTTAACCTAGTGTCCACTCACAGTGGACATGCAAGTTTATGATTTCACTTACCTCCTTCCCCCCAAGGCTGGAGGTTGGGGGCTGCTTGGACCATGTCTCCCTCAAGTGTAAATCCAGGCCAATATCTGAATTCAGCAGACCACAGTTGCCAAGTAGAGGGTGGCTTCGGGGAGTCTGCTCCTTCCTGGTGGACAGAGGGACTTACTGCAAGTACGTAGCTGAGTCCTAGGGCTCAGCTGGATAGAATACCAAGAATAAAGGATGTGTCTACACCCAGGGCCAATGTGGGTAGTGGACAGAACCCTTAAGAACCAGACTGAGCTGAATTCAAATCTCAGATTTGCCACCTGTCAGGTGGTGCTTAACCTTTGGAACCTTAATCTTCCCTGTGTGCAAAATAAAGACACCTCTTCGCCCCCAAAATGATGATTAGGTGGAACCTGTGTGCATGTGCCTCAGCTAATATAAACATTTATGTGTAGTGAGCTCTTAAATTAGAAGCCATGCACCGAGCTCTGAGGTGTTTGCTCTTTTTACAACTTGTGTGAGTGGTTGCCCAGAGGGCTGTTTGACTTCAGTATTCCTGTTGCCCCCTGTGATCACCGCAGTTGCAACTACAGGAAGAGCCACCTTTGGTGTTTCCTCTGATCCAAACTAGCTGTGTCACCTTGGGTGGGTCACCTGCCCCACCTGGTTTCCCTTCATCATCTGTAAAATGGGTGTGGGTCTTACCTTTGTGGATTGTACTGGACCTGTGCTGTCCCATGTGGTAGACCCTAGTCACATGTGGCTATTTGAATTTAGGTACATCACATTTTTAAATTAAAAATTCAGTTTTTAGTTATACAAGTCACTTTTCAAATGCTGAGTTACAATGGCTAGGGCTGACCATCTTTATTAGGTAGGGCAGCTCTAGAAGATTCTATCATTGCAACTAGTTCTATTGGATTGTACTGGGCTAGTCACCTGTTAACATCTGGGACCTAGGTCCAGTGTGGGCCCTCCAGTTAAGAAGCACATAGTCACACAGTGTGACAGGTGCTATGTTTAGGGGCACTGGATCCTCTGGGTTAGGGTCAGAGAGAGGGAGCTTCTCCTTCCTGGTGAACCCCAGATGCAAAACCTTGGGGCTATTGAGATCTCGAGAATTTGAGAGAATGGGAAACACTTTCTGCAGTTACAGAAACGTAGTTTGTATCCTAACTCTGCTTCCTCCTTCCTGACAGAATAACCAGAAGTGAATGACCTCTCTGAGCCTTATTCCTCTTCTGTAAAATGGGAACCCAAGCAGTGGTTCTACCTTAAAGTGCATGAGCAATATGCGTGCCCAGGCAGTGGCAATCAGTGTTACCTACTGTGCCGTTACTGACTTCCTACCCAGGGAAGAGGAACGGGCCGACTTGGAGGAGTCATCCTTTGGCAGTGGGCCCTTGCTTCCCCTGAAGTTCTTGGTATCGAAGTCAGGGAATCATTCAGGATATTCAATCCTGGTTCAAATCTACCTGGTTTTCCTTTCAGGGTCTTGTCTTTGGTCCCTTGGGTTGGAAGGCTGGTCCCCTAGGTCTGTCAGGCCCTGCTGCCTTCTCATCCTCTAGATGTCAACTCAAAAGTCATCTCCTCAGTGGCTTCCTTGTCTACTCAGACTGCAATACTGCACACTCCCCGCCCCATTATACACTCTTGTCTTGCTGTATTTCATTTAGTCTGTAAAATCAATATGTGTAGAAAGCCTATTCATTGTCTTTCTCCTTGAAGACTAAGACTTTGTCTCTTAACTCCTGTATTCTTGCCGCCTGCAATGTAGTCATCAAAAGTATTTGTCCAGTGAACAGATGAATTCTGGTTCCACCTGCAAAGCATTTAGCGCAGTGCCTTAGACTTGAAAAGTGATCAATAAATGAGCAAAAAGTAGCCCTCAACCCTGGCTGTACATTATCCTAGGCCCCACCCAATTGAACTAGAATTGCTGGAGGTGGGACTTTGGCACTGGTATTTTTTTAAAAGCTGCTCAAATACTACCTAAACACTGTATGGGTTGAGAAGTCTTTGTTTGAAATAGCAGTGAGATTAATGATAGCTGACTTTTATTTAGTGCTTACTGTGATAGAGGTACTGAGGTAAGGCCTGTATGGGTGTTATCTCATTAAGTCCTCGTGACTACCTTGTGAAAGTCGGTACTATTATCCCATTATTTTTTTTTAAGATTTATTTATTTATGCATACAAGCTGGGGTACAGGCCAGAGGCGTGGGCGGTGAGAGGGTTCACCAGAGATGGAGTGGGGAGCAGAACAGGCCGATCGAGGGAAATACACTGCTGAGGAGAGCAGCAGGCAAGGCAGGAGAGGTCCCTGCCATGTGGAAATCTCCCCAGCTGGGTATCAAACTCAAGTCGCCACTGTAGACCCCTATCTTTTAAGTGTACTTTACCATTATCAGGGCTGAAAATGTTGGTGGGTCCAGAACCTTTTCTTGAGAACTCCAGAGGCAGATTTGAGAGTGAGCAGGGCTTCCCAAAGCTGTTCCCTGTACCTCAGCATCTCTGGTGGCACCTCCCAACCCCCCCAACCCCATTTCCGCTCTGCCCTTCCCCACCCCACCTGGCTGCGGTTTTCTCTCTGTCCTCATGTCCCCTGAGGGACAGTTTGTGGAGTCAGCAATCCTTATCTCCCAGACAGTGCTGTTAGCCTTTTTCTCTGCCGTGAGGGAGGAGGGAAGCTGAACTAGAGTGCTTGGGGAATAGGGTGGTATCTATATTGGACTTGGACCAGACTGGCCTAGCTGTGGGTTGAATTGCACCTGAGCTGACAGCCCAACTGTATTAGTCCACAGTTAAGGCCCAAAGAGTCTAGGTTACTTTCTGAGTCACACACAGTTAGTGGCAGAATTGGTATTCACACCTGGGACCTCCAGGTCCATTGTTTTTTCCTTTATGGCCTTTCAACTCTCTGGAAGGCAACTCTGGGGGCAGTGGCTTTTTTGCCCTCTGAATAGAGTTTCAATTGTAATCTTTTTTTTTTTTTTAAAGATTTATTTTTTTATTTATACATACAAGCTGGGGTACAGGCCAGAGGTGTGGGGCGGCGAGTGGGTTCACCAGAGCCAGAGCGGGGAGCAGAACAGGCAGATCAGAGATACACTGCTGAGGGGAGCAGCGGGCGAGGCAGGAGAGGTCTGCCGCACCATGTGGTACTCTCCCTGGCTGGGCGTCGAACTCGCGTCACCGCTGCCGACAGCTCCACAGCGCAGCGCTTAACCGCTGCGCCACCGGGGAGGCCCCTCAATTGTAATCTTTAAATCTCCGAATGTTTGGGAATTGATACTAAGTCTGGATTTGGTTTGGGTCAACCAGGACTTAGACCCTCCCCCTTAGCTATCAAAACAAATGAATAAATCAAACATCCTCCCTGAACCCCTTCTGTAGGTCTAGGAGCAGGCTTAGTGAGTGCCTGATTCTGGTGGTTTCCAGAGAGGCTCCTGTACACACACACACATCAGAATAGTTGCTCCCATCAGCCTCATATGCAGTACCCCCGTTCCCTCCAGGCCCCTTTGCTTTCTGTGTTTTCTCATTCACAGGCTGCTATGATTGGCCTGGCCCTGTTCTCTACAAAATGGGATCTGGTTGTAGGGGGACCTAAATCAGACACAGAGAAGACATGTCAAAAGCAAAAGCCCTGGAATTGCATGGTCACAGTTCAGGGTCAAAAGAGGTTCCCAGACCCTGAAAGATTCTAGGAGTTCTGGTTATTGGGGACTGTGACCTGAGCCACTCATATATCTGGAAGCTGTGAGAGGTAGGGGCTGGGTTGGAAACCAATTGATCAGATCTGCACTAGAGAAAGTTTACTCTGGCTGCAGGAAGTTCACCCTCTCTAGAAACTGTTTAGTGACTGTCCTCACTGACTCTGCCCCTAGTCCTAGATGCGGGATTCGGGGAGCATGTTCTATTTATTCATTTGTTTTGGCCATCTGGAAGAGATAAATAGGAAAGAACAGGGAGACCACTGGCGAGGGTGGCTTTTGGTCCAGGTGAGAGCTGGTGGTAGTCGCTGAGGTGATGCTGGTGGGAGGGATGAAGAAATGACACTGTGAGAACAAACCTGCCTCGTAGGACTCCGGGGTATTCGCTAGTCTGGCTTTCCGATACTAACAAAGGTGAGGAAGAGTCTTGTGTGGGTTCTCCAGGGCTGCCAAACAGGTAGCCTCCTGGAGATGTGACTGGATATTTCCTTTCCTTGGCCCCTCACATTCAGTACTGGGGCTCCTGAGTCCCTACCCAGTTCCTGAAGAACTCCGCCAGTGGCGTAAGCCCTCTTTAAAAAACAGGCTTCCTCCACTTGCCAAACTAGGGGTGTAGCTCCCAGCTGGCTCCTTCGTGCAGAGTACACCAAAATGCTGATTTTAAAAGCTGTGTGGCCCCTTGGGTAGGCGCAGAAGACTGGGGCAGTAACTACCCTTCCTTCTGCCTTCAACTAACACTGCCTGTCTTTCTAGGAGCAGAGGGAGAGCCGGGCTCGTCGAGGCCCTCGAGGGCCCAGCGCCTTCATCCCAGTGGAGGAGGTAAGCCTGGAAGTAAGGGGTTTGGGTGCATTGGGTGGATAGGAGTCTTTTCCTGTCTCTTGAAATAGCAGTCTGAAACTACTCCTTCAAGTTTCTGATTCATTTAATGTCCAGGACACCTCTGTGAGCAGGTGTATCAACCCCACTTTGCTGGGAAGAAACAGGCTCAAAGAGAAAAAGGGGTAACAGCACAGCGAGGTACTGAGCAAAACTGATTCCCAGAACAGTGCCTTGTTTTTCCTTAGGAAGAGAGAACTGTCTGTGTTTATCTTCTCACCCATGTCTGCCTATCTTTAAAAAGGCTTTTCATGCTTCAAAAGTAATATATGTTCATTATAAAAATATTTCTAGTGTTTCAGAAAGCTCTGATCTCTCATAACCCCACAGAGATAATCACTGTTACTTAACCATTTGCCACTGCTTTCTGCAGATTTTTTCATTTTTTTCAGAACCAAGGTCATGGTGCTTATGACATGTTTTTGTTCTATTTTCTTTTTCCCCACTTAATACAACATAGGCATATTTCATCTACTGAGTCAGTTCATTCATTCATTTTATTTAACAGATATCTATGGAATGATGAATCTGTCAGCCACCATCTAGGTGTGGGGGACACAGCAGTGAATAAGACAGTCGCACAGCTTTGCCATCTTGGGCCTGGCGTTCTAGCGTAGGGATGGGGAAACCTTTAAAAGGCATGGACAGAAACATTTTAAAATAATAGTTTCCTTCTTTTTCTTTGGCTTCAAAGATCAAAGACAGATGCTTTGCTTCTTTGTCCTCTTTGCTCTCCTATATATGTGGGCCAAGTAGTTAATGAGGTGTTAACCACCCCTCCCCCTCCACACTATAAATGTAAACAACCACCTGCTGATGATTTAGGTCTGCCATTGAGGATACTGAGGCAAGCATTGCTTTCGTACTTTATTTTTTCATTTGTAAATAACCACTCTTTTATAAAGTAGGCTTCAGGGTTAATCTGGATTTGAATCCTGTCTTTGTCATTTCCTAGATCTATAACCTTGAGCAAAGAATGGAACCTCTCTAGGTTCAATTTCCTCATCTATCAATGAGGAAAAACAATAGTAATCGCCTGACAGGATTCCTGGGAAGATTCCATGAGATAATGCAGGAAAAGCTCCAAATTTGGACCCAGCTTGGAGAGAGCACGCAGTCCGCTGTGTTGCACTCACCTCCTGTGGGCATATGGATTTGCTCTGTTAGAACAGAAGGCAGGAGAAACAGTGTTTTAACCTCTGTGCCTGAGATTGCCTTCTGAAAAATGAAGAAAATAGAACCCTATTTTCATAGAGGTGCGAATGAAATGAGAGCTTAGCAAGTGTCATGTAAATATTGGCTCTTAAATAAGTATTTAAAAGTGTCAAATAAGTATTTGTTTAATCCCTTAGTGAAATATATTTTCCTCCCCTCACCCTTTCTCTTTGGAACATGGTTATTTTCAGTTTTGTGTGATTATAAACCCGCCACATGAGTTTGTTGGTCTGGTCGGTGGGAGGCAGGAGGGGAGCTCCTCCTCAGTGCTTCTATGTCTGGCAGGTCCTTCGGGAGGGACCTGAGAGTCTCGAGCAACACCTGGGGCTGGAGGCGCTGATGTCCTCGGGGCGTGTAGACAACCTGGCAGTGGTGATGGGCCTGCACCCCGACTACCTCAGCAGCTTTTGGCGCCTGCACTACCTGCTACTGCACACAGATGGGCCCCTGGCCAGCTCCTGGCGCCACTACATCGCCATCATGGTGAGCCTGTCCCAAGCCTGTCTTGCAGGAGTGACCACATGGGCAGGGGGTGAGGGGTTATATCCTCAAATCTCACTGGGCTCCATGAATTGGTTGCGTAGAGAAGGGAGAGGAAGCACAGAACAGGGGAAAGCCCTGGCTTTCTCTTTTTTTTTTTTTTTAAGATTTTTTTATTTATACATACAAGCTGGGGTACAGGCCAGAGGCGTGGGGCAGTGAGAGGGTTCACCAGCGACAGAGTGGGGAGCAGAACAGGCAGCTAGATGGAAATACACTGCTGAGGGGGGGCAGCAGGCGAAACAGGAGAGGTCTGCCGCGCCGTGTGGGAATCTCCCAGGTCAGGCTTCGAACTCGCGTCGCCGTTGCCGACAGCTCCACAGCGCAGCTCTTAACCGCCGCACCACCAGGGAGGCCCAGCCCTGGCTTTCTCTGACCATTCATTGAAATTGAGATTTTGAGGAGCGGCATCCTTAGTGCCAGCCTTCCGGAATGGGGAACTGAGGTTCAAGAGTCAGGTGCCCCACCTAAGGTAGGACAAGCAGCTGGTGGCAGAGCTGGGCTGAGAAACCAAGTGTCCTGCCTTTCAGGCAACAGTGGAGTCTGTGATGTGCCTCCCTGGGGCGCCCACCCCAAGGAGGGCACAGAAAAAAGCAGGTAACCAGGCGTGTCCACCACCTCACAGGCTGCCGCCCGCCACCAGTGCTCCTACCTGGTGGGCGCCCACATGACCGAGTTTCTGCAGACCGGCGGTGACCCCGACTGGCTGCTGGGTCTCCACCGCGTCCCTGAGAAGCTCCGTAAGCTCAGTGAGATCAACAAGTTGCTGGCACATCGGCCGTGGCTCATCACCAAGGAACACATCCAGGTGCGGTGGGTGCAGTGGGCAGAGGCGCAGGTCCCGAGGGGGCACGGGGCAGGCCAGGGATGGCAGGGAGCCCAGGGGCAGGTGCCAAGCGGGTCTGCCTTCCTCCTCTCCAGGCCCTGCTGAAGACTGGCGAGCACAGCTGGTCCCTGGCTGAGCTCATCCAGGCCCTGGTCCTGCTGACCCATTGCCACTCGCTGGCCTCCTTCGTGTTCGGCTGTGGCATTCTCCCTGAGGGGGATTCAGAGGGCAGCCCTGCCCCCCAGGCACCTTCACCCCCCAGTGAGCAGAGCAGCCCCCCTAGCAGGGACTCACTGAACAACTTTGGGGTAAGTCAATTTCCTGCAACTTGGTGACAGAGGATGCTGGGGCGGCTTTTGCGCCTTGGATAGAAGCCACTGCTTCCCTCCTTCCTCACACTGAGAGGCTTAGGGAGGTTGTTTGACTCTGCAGCTCAATTTCCATATCTAAAATGAGGATAAAGCCCCCTACTTCATAGTGGGTTGTGAGGATGAACTCATAAAACCTTATGATTGGCCTCTCAGCCTAGGGCCCTATTGACTTAAAGTCTCCTGGTTTTTAGCTCTTTAAAAACGTAACATGTGCCTCTTACTCTACAAGGTGGCCTTGTTTTAATAGAAAAGTGTGCAGATGTTTAGAAAAAAAAAACCTTCCCTATGAGGGAAGTTGGTGCTCAGGGAAGATATGTCTGTTCTGTAGTTTTTTAAACCTTGGGAAGCAGAGACCCTGTGAGGTGCCGGGTGCAGTGACTTGCTTGAAGGAGGCACTAGGCCTCACCTGTGGAAAGGTGTGTGCGGTTTCCTGGTGCCGAGGGCGCGGGAATAGACGGTCACAGCTGGGTGTTTCCATCAGGGCTTCGAGGCCGCCCGCGATGTGGAAGCTCTGATGGAGCGCATGAGGCAGCTGCAGGAGAACCTCATGAGGGACGAGGGGGCATCCCAGGAGGAGATGGAGAGCCGCTTCGAGCTGGAGAAGTCGGAGAGCCTGCTGGTGACCCCCTCAGGTATAGGAGCACAGGCCTCCAGGTTCCAGGGGCTGCCTCCTTGTCCCTTCCCTGCTGGGGAGGAGGCCGCTCTTTGCACCGCTGTTGGGGAGCAGTTGCTCCAGGCACCTCTTATGTTCTGGAGGTAGCCACGTCTCAAGCACCCTGCAGGAGGTTCTGAGCACGGGCATGAGGTGCACACCTGGGTTGTAAAGCCTTTCTGGCCGTGTGGCCACTGCTCAGTCACTTCCTGTCTCAGGCCCCAGTTTCACCCCCCATGAAGGACAGGTATGGAGGGTAAATGGGAAAACAGAAGCAAAACTCTTAGCACAGAGCCTGGCCCAAGGGAAGCAACTCCATAAGCAGCTGGGACCATTCTAATACGGGTCACAGGCCTGATTTACCTCCTCCCCTGGCCTGACTCTGCTGATGACCTGGTTCCACCCACTGTCCGAGGGGCTTTCCCTGGCCCTGTACTCAGATGATTCACCAGGATTGGAGGCTGCTGGGCTCCATGCCGTGGCCTCACTGTGACCCCTTCTTGGCATCCTCAGCTGACATCCTGGAGCCCTCACCACACCCAGACATGCTGTGCTTTGTGGAAGACCCCACTTTCGGATATGAGGACTTCACACGTCGAGGGACTCAGGCACCCCCCACCTTCCGTGCTCAGGTAGGCTCCTCCCACTAGCCTTGGCATTGCTCTGGATTTACAGACAAGCAGGGGGTGGTTACCTGAGGTCACCACCAAGATGCAGCCTCCTCAGCTTCCTAGATCCAGACTGAGCAGTGGGCTAGATTTGTGGGATGGGAAGGGAGTATTATGGGGAGCCAAAGTGTGCTTTAGAGGATGGGGTCTCTGGCCCTTTCAGCCCCAGAGATTCCACATACTGACTGCCTTCCATGTTTCTCAGGATTATACCTGGGAAGACCATGGCTACTCACTGATCCAGCGGCTCTACCCGGAGGGTGGGCAACTGCTGGATGAGAAGTTCCAGGCAGCCTACAGCCTCACCTATAACACCATCGCCATGCACAGCGGCGTGGACACCTCCGTGCTCCGCAGGGCCATCTGGAACTACATCCACTGTGTCTTCGGCATCAGGTGAGCACACAGCCCCGCGAGTATCCTGAGGACACCTCCAGCCCAGCTCACAGTTGTTTCATCTTTTTTGTCTTTCCTTTTCCTTCCTGCCTGTGCTGTTTTTCAAAGCAAATTTATTTATTTGTTGATTATGAAAGATAAATATAAGTGCTCACTGAACCTTCAAAATGAAACTCTTTAATCCTAGCCCCTAGTTATAACAAAGAAGAGAGAGAGAGATTTGTATTTCTCTCCCAAGTAGCAATTCTTCTCTCACAATCAACTAGAACAACATAAATGCCCATCAGTGGAGACTTTAAATGGTGATATATCCACTCAGTGAAATATGTAGCTATTAAAAATGACAATAAAGGTCTATATGTTGCCATGGGAAAATGTTCAAAATACATTAAAAGAAAAGAAAGCTAGTTATCCGTCAGAATCTTCTTTTTATTCCCCTTTTTTAAAAAAAATAACTAAAAGTATGTGCATGGATGGAAAATGTGTAGAAGGATGTACACTAAAATGTTGCTTAATTATATTTTCATTTGTTGCCAAGTGTTTTCTAACTTTTTTGAGTAGGTTTAAGTACTCAAAGTAGTTTCCAACTTGCTTTTTTTCACCTAGTCATTTATTGTGAATTGCCCTCCTTGTAGGTCAGCAATGCCACGTGCACAACTGGTTTTATACTTAAGTCCTTGAAGATCAACCCTAGATATGAAATTACTTATTAAGTTGATACACAGAACAATTGTTTTCTATTTAAAAATAAAAAAAAAATCTTACTCTGGTAACATTATGGGAAATTCAGAGAATTAGGGGGCAAAAACAATTTCCCAAAAGTTCTTTTTTTTTTTTTAAAGATTTATTTATTTATACATACAATCTGGGGGTACAGGCCAGAGGCGTGGGGCGGCGAGAGGATTCACCAGGGAGCAGAACAGGCAGATCAGAAATACACTGCTGAGGGGAGCAACGGGCGAGGCAGGAGAGGTCCACCGTACCATGTGGGATTCTCCCTGGCCGGGCGTCAAACTCGCATCGCTGCTGCCGACAGCTCCACAGCGCAGCGCTCAACCGCTGCGCCACCAGGGAGGCCCAATTTCCCAAAAGTTCTACTCGGTCACCACATACACATTCTGTAATGTTTTTCTTCATTGCTATTTATCATTCTTTTTTTTTTTTCTAAAAGATTTATTTATTTATGCATACAAGCTGGGGTGCAGGCCAGAGGTATGGGGTGGTGAGAGGTTTCACCAGAGACAGAGTGGGGAGCAGAACAGGCAGATCTATTAAAGTACACTGCTGAGGGGAGCAGCGGGCGAGGCAGGAGAGGTCTGCTATGCCATGTGGGAAGCTCCCTGGCTGAGGATCAAACTCATGCGATAGTGGCTGTGGATAGCTTTATAGTGCTGAGATTTAACCCCTTGCACCACCAGGAAGGCCCTGAAGGTGTATATTTCTGTGTATCCCTAGCTGTACATCATATTTCACTGAGTGGGTTGATCTGTACCTAGGTGGTCATCCTTTTGCTGGTCATTGGCAGGTTTCCAACCCAAGGAAGGCTGAAAAAAGACAAGCTTCTTAGAGTGTGGCACAGACTAGTTGCTGCCCAGTCCTCAGGAGCAGGCTTCTCCCCTCTTCAAGGTGGCCTTTGTTCCCATGCCTTTGTCTGTAGAACCTGCCCTCAGTTTTCAGCTAGTCTTCCCCATCCATACTGCTCTGTGATGACTTTCTGGGTCACTGGAGTGTGTGTGTGTGTGAGAGAGAGAGAGACAGACAGACAGACAAAGTGGCTTCTAGACTTGTACTGGTTTGCTCTTTAATTTTGAACAATGCCTTCTCCAAGCCTTAGTTTGTCCATGTGTAAGATGCTATTTTTCATTCTTTTTTTTTTCTAAAAGATTTATTTATTTATGCATACAAGCTGGATCGTAGACCAGAGGTATGGTCTTCTATGACCTTTATAGTAAAGTAGTGAATAGCCCTTGGAGCCAGGCAGAGCTGGGTTAGAATTCCATTCCCAGCTGTGTGGCCCAGGATAAGTGACTTTGCTTCTCTGAATCTCAGTTTTGTTTTGTTTTAAAACTTACCTTTTGCCCTTTTGTAGTAAGTCTTATTATTTTTTTCTTTTTTAAAGATTTATTTATTTTTGCATGCAAGCTGGGGTGCAGGACAGAGGTGAGGGGTGGTGAGAGGGTTCACCTGAGACAGAGTGGGGAGCAGAACAGGCAGATCGACCGAAGTACACTGCTGAGGGGAGCAGCGGGCGAGGCAGGAGAGGTCTGCCGCGCCATGTGGGAATCTCCCCTGCCAGGCGTCGAACTCCTGCATATCCGCTGACAGCTCCACAGCGCTGCGCTTAACCCGTTGCGCCACCAGGGAGGCCCTGAATCTCAGTTTTGTCTGTAAACCCAGGCAGGTGAATACCGAATGTTACATGCAGTAGTTTCATGTACAGTATCTGAGGTCGGTTCAAAGACCCCATGATACATGGCCACAGGGCACGTGCGGTGCTCGGTACAGCAGGCTGGTTCTCTGCGCTTTCCTTGGAGCGGTCCCCTGTGAGTCCAGTGGCTTATGATAGAGGATAGCAGCTGTTTTTCTAAGAACCAAGCTTCTAATTGCTTCCTACTTCTGCCTTTTCTTACCACTCTCTGTAACCTGTTGGGTGGGGGGAGGGGAGAGGAGCTTCCTCTGGGATCAGAGGATGAGTGATGCTGGTGGGACCTTTCCAGATATGATGACTATGACTATGGGGAAGTGAACCAGCTGCTGGAGCGGAACCTCAAGGTCTACATCAAGACGGTGGCTTGCTACCCGGAGAAGACCACCCGAAGAATGTACAACCTCTTCTGGAGGCACTTTCGCCACTCAGAGAAGGTATGGCCAATGGGGCAGAAGCAGAATGAAGGGGACAGACCTGGGCAGTAGAGGAGGAAAGAGGGCAGAGCCCAACGAGGTACCCAGAAGGAGTCTGTCCAGGGGGACTCCTGGACACACTGTCCTGGGTTCATCTTCCTCTACTGACTGCAAGCTCTTTGACTCGCCTGTAAAATGAGAGTGTGCTTCACTGGGTTCTCAGTGGCCGCCAGGATGACCTGTGTTCAAATCCCAGCACTGTGCTCAGTGGCATTGTGCTCTTGGGCAAGTCGCTTTGCCTTGCTGCACTCAGTGTTTACAATGGGAGTAAACACTGCCTGCATCTCAAGGTTACTTGGAGGCTGGAAGGAGAAAATGAATGTAAACCTCTGATCCCAAATAGGTGCGCCATAGTAGCTCTTGCTTTTGCTTTTTTGGGGGGGTGAGAGTGGAGGAAGGGGAGCTGGGAATAAAGATACTGTTCACAGTAGGGCTAAACGTGCCTGAAGCTCTTAAGGAGTTGCCCCACCAAACTGTCAGCTCAGGAAAGGCCAGGGCTTCTCTACAGGAAAGGGAGTAATGGGCAAGTGCTGGGGGACAGCGGAGGCTGGGGGTGATGGGGATGGCGGGGAGGGACCTCGGTAGCCAAAGCGCCTTGTCCGCTGCAGGTCCACGTGAACTTGCTGCTCCTGGAGGCGCGCATGCAAGCAGCCCTGCTGTACGCGCTCCGCGCCATCACCCGCTACATGACCTGACCGCCGTGTGGGACCTGGGCCGGGGGCAGCCGGCCCTGAGGCGGCCTCCTCTGCAGAGACTCCTGTCTGGAGACAGACCCCATCTCTTTCCGTCCCATGCCCGCTCACGCCACTCTGGGGGTGGACTTATGTCTGACGTGCAGCTCCCAAGCCACACCTTCCTTTTCTCTCACTGGAATGGACAGCATCATCGTACTGACTCCGAGAGCTCGGCGTCGGGGCGCTGGAAGAGGACTAGTGGATCCCAAGGGGCCGTGCCTTTCTTCCCGGCCCTGACCCCAGAGGCACAGGGCACAGGAAGGAAAATGAGCTGGTGTGCCAGCAGGCTGGGCCCCTGGCACCAAAAGTACTATGCCCTTCCAGGCTGGGACGTCCCTGGCTGGCCCTGGGGGAGGGGTCGCTCACCTCCAGGCACCAACACTCCAAGCAGCTTTGCCTTTCCTCCTCCCTCATTCCCAGATTTCATTACCTCTCACCTGCCGTTCACCCATCAATGTGAAAGTCAGGGTCACCGCTGGTCTGTGCATCTGACTCCCCAGAGCCTATTCTGTTAGGCAGCCTGAAGGCCCCTTGTTTCCGGTTGCCCCAATTCTACTCAGTTCCTTTGGCCTCTCTGTCCTCTGATCCCTTTGTCCCGTGCCTGGTGAGGCGAGGCCCCAGGGGACACCAAGTGCATCCAAAAAGATTATTTGGGGGGGTCTCTGTTAGTCACTTTGCCTACTGAAGAAGAGGGAGTATTACAAATTCTCTGTATTTTCATTCTTTATGGATGAGGTTATCCAGGGCCTCGTTCCAGGAGCCACAGTCAAGGCCCGAGGGAAGTAGGGCAGGGAGAAACCTGTTTTTCCCACTGCATCTGCTCTGTAGAGATCGCTACCCCCTTCTGTCTCCTGTGGCTCTGCCACAGCCCTGTGCCAAAAAGTCGAGCCTTTCTAGGTAGCTTAGGTGGCATGTGGCCCAGTGGGGGAAGCGAGAGACCTCCGGACTCTTGTTTGGGCCCTGCCACTGGCCGAGTGACCCAGGCCACATTGCCAAACGTCTTTGCCCTCCATTTCCACAGCTGCAGACTGAGGGGCGGGGTGGGGTTTCTTTGACGTCTGAGTCTTCACCATGGGATTCTCTGGCCAGTGTGCCAGCAGTAAGCGGCAAATCTTGCTGCCTCTTAAAGGCCTCTGGGGACCACCCCAGTGCTTGCTGTCAGTCTCTCCTGACAACCTGTCAAGGCCTCCCACCCAGTTTCTGTTCCCTCCTCAATCTTAGGTGGATTGCTTGGAGGCAGAAGCAGCCAAGGACTGATCCAGGCACTTTCTGTAGCAAACAAGCTGTGAATTATTTCCCTTGCCCTTCCAACCGTATGCACCTCTCACCAGTTTGAGGGTGACTGAAGAAAGGCAAGGACTAAGCTGCTGCTGCTTCTGACCCTCCTCTTTGGGGTGGGGCAGGAGAGGAGCCCAGTCATTGTGCCACATTTCATTCCCATGCGGGCATGGGGAAGCGACTGGCACCCCCTTAGGCCTCAGCACCCTCCCTGCAGTGAAGCCGGGCAGGAGGAAGAGGCCCCAGCATGGGGGTTTGGATTCTAGTGGGGACATGATGTCTCTGTACACATCCCCCAGGAGGATGGGAGGGGTAGCCAGTGTTCACGTACAGAAATCTTTAGCTTTGCTATCAGTTGCATATGATGAGAAATAAAAGTTCACCGAGGTTTTGTTTTGTACTTCTTGTTAATGGGCTATTTTTGCATTTCCTAAAGGTCATGGTTCACCTCTTAGCCTAAGCAGGCAATTGTGATTGCATCATGGACCTGACCTGCCTGCCCCTACCCTGCTGGGCACTTGTACCTAGTGACTGTGAGGTGGGAGAGTGGCTGGCATTGAAAGTCTGCTCTGCCTCTTGGGTTTCCAACCTGCCACCCATCTGTCACTGCCTGGGATTTAAAAACCATTTCTCTGAATCTGCAGCAATCCTGCCAGAGAATGGAAACTTGGAGAAAGTGACCTCACTGAGGCCACAGCTGGTCAGTGGGAGAGCCAGGATTTCCCCCAGGGTCTGCTTGGCCCCTCAGCCTTGGCATTTCACCTTGCTGTTTTTCCTTCTGCTGGGCTTCGCTTGTGGCAGAGGAGGCTATTTGAGAATCTCAGAGGGCGACCCCTGACCTATCACTTATGTTAACCTGCTTTTTATCTTTCCTCTCTGGCACCAGGGAGACAAGCATAAGGAGTTACACTGACCCTAGCGTGCCACTTAGTAGCAGTGTGACCTGGATCAAGCTTCTTAACTTCTTTGGGCACCAGGAACTCTAGTAAACTGATCAGGAAAACCACATTATGATTAAGAGCTAAGTCTTGTGCTGGCCACATCCTCTCAATACTGACGTGATAAAAGGAAAACTGGGTCTCCTCCAGGAAGCCTCCCCTGATTGACTCTGTGCTCCCTTTACCATCACCATTTTTGCTATATTCTCCTACACGTCTTCCTTCATACTCATTTGAGAGGCTATGAGGAAAAGTAGATCAAAATTGGAGTACAAAACTTGGATTCTGGTCCTGGCTTAGACACTTCATATCCCTAGGAGAGTAGATTAATTTCACTGTCTTTGTTTCATCTGCCATAAAAATGAGGGTGAAACATTTTCCCCCAATAGCATTGAGAATGACTGTTGCCAGATATTTTTAGATTTAATCTCTCAATCTTCACAACAACCCTGTGAGAATTTGGGCTCCCATTTTACAGGGAAAGGAACCTCTAGGGAGAGGCTAGGCAACAGCCCCCACCCTCCCCAACAGAGGTGGCTTCGGATTCCAGCTTTGACATTGCATGTCTTCTGATCATAAACAAGCTGCTTTCATTTTCCCTCCTCCATTTCCTTATCCATGCTGCGGAATTACCTAGGGCCACAGGAGAGTTACATGGACTAAATAATAAATGAAGACCACCTAGCACAGCTCAGGAACAAGACAGGCGTGGTTCCTGCCCCCTGGAGGTTTACTGTCTAGTGGAAAAGACAGGTGTTAGATTGTTATACAACTAATGATTTAAATTATCATTGTGAAAGCATCATTTCTCAAAGGAGAACTAAGACGTTCTGTCAGAGCATTTACAACCTAGCAGCGGAGCTTCTCCTTCCGAGGAAATAGGTCGGACTTCGGCAAAAGCAAAAATACATCCAAGAATAGCAGCTTCCCACGCACTGAAGCACCTTCTTGGAATATGAGGGCTCTAGGGAGCACTGAGGAAACTGCTAAGCCAATGCCTCTGTAACAGATGCCATAGGGGGCAACCCAGACCCTGGCACTCCTTTCTTCCCGTACCCCCACTCCAGCGGGAGTGTGGGTTGCTGAGGGAGCTCAGCTGAGTCCCTCTCTAGGAACTGCCCTGGGTCAAAGGGAGCTACCTAGCTCATCGTTAAGTCTCGCCTGGCATTCTGCCTCCAATGACTGGTTGATGGGAGACAGTATACAAAGGCCTGGCCCTTTGGCTTCCGTTTGAAATAATGCTGAAGGATTATCCCAGTTCTAGCTGAGGTCAGCCGACGTCAGAAGTGCAGCCAGACTTGGGTCCAGTCCTGCTTCTCAAGGTCCTATGATATTGATCCCCAATAATCCTATATGTAAATGTGCTTATCAGTGTTCTTGACCTAAATTCTCTCTAATTATAGAAGGGGAAAATAAAGACCAGAGAGGCAAGAATGACTTGTGTGAGGTGTCCCTGTAGGCAAGTCACTTCCCCATTCTGGGAAGAAGGTTGAATAGGCTGAGTGCTCTGTCGTCTCAGCCCGTGAGTGACATCCCTGATTCTGAGAACAGCCAGGTCCGTACAAGTGTACAGAAACCCTCCTGGGGTGTTGAGTTTCCTCTGGCTTCTCTGTTGCGGGCCTCTCTGTTGCTTCCTGTTGGGGGTAACCTTGAGTGCCAGGCCCAATTCTGAGTATCTAAGCTCAGATTTCAAGGAGGAACTCCTC
Source organism: Scalopus aquaticus (assembly GCA_004024925.1). Taxonomy (NCBI): domain Eukaryota; kingdom Metazoa; phylum Chordata; class Mammalia; order Eulipotyphla; family Talpidae; genus Scalopus; species Scalopus aquaticus. The sequence goes on along the minus strand of PVIJ01004731.1, from coordinate 51,925 downwards.
TCCTTTGTTCAAGGCAACCTTACCAGGAGCTCACCTTGCCCCAGACAATGGTGAACAGAAGACACAGAGCTGACCCTCCAGGGTCCTAAAGTCCAGGGGCAATGATGAATGTCACACAAATACTTGGGACAGTCTTGAAGAGAGAAAAAGCACACAAGCTAGAAAAGAGCACAGCTGGGGAACCCTACACTAGGTGGGGGAGTTCCCAGGGGAATACCCTGGGCCAAAAGCTAAGCAAGGCTTGGGCAAGGATGGGAGAGGAGAAGGGGTGTGGACTAAGGGTTTCTGGCAGAGGAAACAACATGGGAGATCTGAAGCCGGAAGGAAAATGTGAGGAAGGGCGAGACCCAGAAGGAAGCACAGGGAAGATATGGCAGCCTCGCAGAGCGGGTTAAGAACTGTGTTTGCCTCTATGCACCTTTTCTAATTTCTTCCTTTATTTATTTATGTTTTTTTTTTAAGATTTATTTATGCATACAAGAGCTCGGGTGTAGGCCAGAGGTGGGGTGGGGGTACAGTGAGAGGATTCACCAGAGACAGAGTGGGGAGCAGAACAGACGGATTGACTGAAGTACACTGCTGAGGGGAGCAGCGGGCGAGACAGGAGAGGTCTGCTGCACCATGTGGGAAGCTCCCTGGCCTGAAGGCGCTGCAGTGGCTGTCATTAGCTTCATAGTGCTGAGGCTTAACCCGTTGTGCCACCAGGGAGGTCCTCTTCCTTTTTTTCAAAAAATCTTTTTTTATTGAAGTCGGGTTGCATTATAACATGATAGAAGTTTCAAAATAAGAGAAGAATTTTTTATTATAATCACTCCAAAAGTATAGGTAACACTCGGGTAGCAACCAAATGGGTGTGACCACCACACTCCTGGGGTGTGAAGCAGGGTGGTCCAGCAGCTCTCTTGCCCACCCGTGAAATACCACGAGGTACTTCTCTTTTTTTTTCTCCTTTTCCTAACGAACCTGTAAAATGTAAAAAAAAAAAAAAAAAAATAATAAAATAAAGCAGCACAATCTATGGTAGTGCAGTAAAGGGGAGCAATATCCAACCCCCAAAGACAATAAGGAACACTCTTCATTGTAAAAAAAAAAAAAAAAAGGTAATAATGCTTTTGGACTTTATCCTGCAGGAGATGGAAAGTCTTCAAAGGAGGTTTTGTTGTTTATTACAAAACAGATGCTATGGACTGAACGAACGTCTGTGTCCCTCTCCAATGCATGTGTTGAAATCCTAATCCCCGGTGCGATGGTATTTTTGAAGATGGGACCTTTGGGAAGCAATTAGGTCATATGGGCAGAGTCCTCCCAGTTGGGATTGGTGCCCTCATGAGAAGAGGCAGGAGAGAGCTCGCTTCCTCTGTCTGCCATGTGAACACACAACCGGGGCCAGGGCCTCACCAGGAAGCAAATTGGTTGGTATGTTGATCTTGGACTTCCCAGTCTCCAGGACTGTGAGAAATAAATTTCTGTTGATTAAGTCACCCAGTCGAAGGTATTTTTGTTATAGCAGCCCAAGCTGACTAAGCCAATAGATAATATCTGTTAAAAGAAGGAGTGGAAAAGGCAGCAAGGATTATTAAGGGCTTATAGGTGCCCAAAGGCACGGGCTCTTTTAGCTTCACAACAGCCCCTACAGTAGAGTCTGTTATTTCTCCATTTTTGTTATAAGATTTATTTATTTATGCATACAAAAGCTAGGGTGTAGGCCAAAGGTGCCGGGGGTAAGAGGATTCACCAGAGACAGAGTGGGGAACAGAACAGGAGGATCTACTGAAATACACTGCTGAGGGCAGCAGTGGGCGAAGCAGGAGAGGTCTGCTGCTCCAAGAGGGTCAGCTCCCTGGCTGGGGATTGAACTCATGCTGCAGTGGCTGCTGATAGCTTCATAGTGCTGAAATTTAACCCCTTGTGCCACCAGGGAGGCCCTATTTCTCCATTTAGCAGACAGGTATAATTCAATCGGTTCACGAGTCCCCTCATTCCAAGGCTTCCTTCATCCCCACCCTGAGTTTACACCTTCCTTCTTTGACCCTTACCAAGTGATTCTATTTTCCCAAGGCGGTTTTTTTTTTCTTGTTTACTATTATAATCACTGGTGTGACTCGCCTCTCTGTCCATTTGTTTGTAAGGCCACATGAAGTTAAAGGCTTTTGTCTGATGTGTTCATTGTTCTGTCTCCAGAGTTGAGAGCAGGACTTAGCTCTCAAGGTCAGGGCTGAATAAATAAAATAGGTATGGAATATATGTTTGGATCCACCAAGATGCCTGGTCTGCTGTGAGTCTCACTGGGAATAACTTTTCCGGGCTAGTTGCCAGGGACATGCCTCTCTCAGACACTCAGCCAGCGTCTGGTGTCGGGCGGCCAGAGCTTGGACTTTGGAACCCGACAGAGGAGGCTCAAATCTGACAGCAAGTCCATCTGGAATGAGGCAGAGTATAAATAAACAGCACCAAGTACCTCTATAACCTTTGATAACATTCTTTAATTTCTTCATCTGTAAAGTGGGAAAAATTATCATCTGTGCCAAAAAATTATTATTGTCAGGATCAAATAGGAAAATGTTTATGGAATCACTGACTGTTCAGTTCATTTATTCTTCCTTTCAGCCAAAGACAGGGCTTGGGTCAATGTCATTTTCTTAGACTTACAGCCTCAGTTTTCTCATCTGTGAAGTGGGAGTCATGAAATGCAAGCAAGTACAGAATCCCCTGCCCCAAGCTGGAATGTTATTTCATAGGCCTGTGGATCTAGTTCTTCTAGAACCTTCAGTTCTCACCTTTAGTATCTTCTCATCAGAGTTCAAATCTGACTCAGTTCTCCCCCTCCCATTTCTTTTCTTTTAGCACCTTTCATAAACTTTTTTATTTATGCATACAAGAACTGGGGTATAGGCCAGAGGTTTGGGGTGGTGAGAGGACTGACCAGAGACAGAGTGGGGAGCAGAACAGGCAGATCTACTGAAGTACCCTGCTGAGGGGAGCAGTTGGGGAGGCAGGAGAGGTCTGCTGCACCTTGTGGAAAGCTCCCTGGCCAGGGATCAAACTCATGCTGCAGTGGCTGGTGATAGCTTCATAGTGCTGAGACTTCAATCCTTGTGCCACCAGGGAGGCCCTTAATTTGTTGTTCTTTTATTCATTTCTTTACTAGCAAATCAGTTTGGCATGCAAAAAAAATAGAACAAAAAACATAAATGCAACAAATGTATTATTTCATGAGGCTTAAGACAATATTTTCTTTCTAAGGTAAGGTATTTGCTAATGAATACAGTAGTCATCCGATGAATCTACAATAACCGATTGGGGAAATGAATAATAATAACCATTATTTAGTAAGGAGAGTTTGACCACTGATAAAAACTCTGCCTACAAAGCAACTTACATGAGCTATGTAAATAACGTGATTGCCTCTTGAGAGAGGATGAGTTACATGTAAAGCATTATTTTCAATTTAGCTTAAATATTTCTAAAGAAACAGCATTTTTAAAAGAATTAAGAATCAACACTCGGGGCCTCCCTGGTGGCGCAGTGGTTAAGCGCTGCGCTGTGGAGCTGTCGGCAGCGGCGACGTGAGTTCGACGCCTGGCCGGGGAGAGTCCCACATGGCGCGACAGACCTCGCCTGCGTCGCCCGCTGCTCCCCTCAGCAGTGTATTTCTGATCTACCTGTTCTGCTCCCCGCTCTGTCTCTGGTGAACCCTCTCGCCGCCCCACGCCTCTGGCCTGTACCCCAGCTTGTATGTATAAATAAAAAATAAATCTTAAAAAAAAAAAAAAAAGAATCAACACTCAATTTTTAAAAGAATTAAGAACCAATAGTTATTCAATTTTTCTCTGATTTCCTGCTTTAATTTCATGATATACAAAATTAAGAATGATCCTGAAATTTCAAAGAGATATCAACTTAAAGAAGAAAGGAGAAAATGATAAGTTTCTCTTGTTGAATAGGAAGATAGTCATTATATCAAACAATGAAATAGCTTTATAAAAAAGCAGAGAGGGGCTCCCTGGTGGTGCAGGGGTTAAAATCAGCACTATCAAGCTATTGGCAGCCACCACAGCATGAATTCAATCCCTGGCCAGGGAGCTTCCCACATGGCACAACAGCCCTCTCCTGCCTCACCCGCTGCTCCCCTCAGCAGTGTATTTCAGTGGATCTGCCTGTTCTGTTCCCCACTCTGTCTCTGGTAAATCCTCTTACCCCGTGCACCACTGGCCTACACCCCAGTTCTTGTATGCATAAATAAAAATAAATCTTTTTTAAAAGGAGAAAAGTATTTCTCTACAATTAAAATAGTATTAATGCTGAAACTTAGTACCCCCATCAAGTTAATTTAGTTAAATAATAACAATTCTTTTTATTCTAACATTTTTTTATTTGAAAAATAATATATATGAGAAAGAAAACCAAATTGTTTTCTCAATGTTTAATAACAAGTTTTAAGTTTTCTCAAATACAACCTTGTATATGAAATTCTCCTACTTACATATCTTCAGTGGATCTATTTGCCACTCAAGTACAGATTAGTTTTGCCTGTACTATAATTTCATATAAATTGAATTATATGATATGGACTTTTGTGTATGTCTCTTTTGTTCAGTAGAATCATTCCTCTTTATAGTGGAATGCTATTTCATTGTATATTTATACCACATGTTGTTCTTCTCATTACCAGTTAGTGGATATCTGGCTTGTTTCTAGTGTGGGGCTATTTAAATCAAGCTGCTATGAATATTTAGTTGTAAGTCTTTTTGCAGACATAAATCTGCCTTTCTTTTAGGTGAACACCTAGCAGTGGAATTACTGTGTTATATAACAAATGTATATTTAAATTCACCAAAAAGAAAATCCCAACCTATTTTTAAAGTGGCTTTACCATTTTGCACTCTTACCAATAATGTTTCAGTGGACCAGTTGTTCCACATCCACTCTGATGTGGATACAGTCCATCTTTTTCATTTTAGCCATTTAATAGGTTTGTATCAGCATCAATAATTTTTTAAAGATTTATTTTTACTTATTTATACATACAAGTGGGGGTACAGGCCAGAGGTGTGGGGCAGTAAGAGGATTCACCAAAGACAGTGTGGGGAGCAGCACAGGCAGATGGATGGAAATACACTGCTGAGGGAAGCAGCTGGTGAGGCAGGATAGGTCTGCTGTACCATGCGGGAATCTCCCCGGCTGGGTGTCGAACTTGCCTGGCCACTGCGGACAGCTCCACAGCGTAGAGCTTAACCACTGCGCCACCAGGGAGGCCCAGCATCAATAATTTTTAATAAGTCTTATTGAAGTACAATTTACATATAATAAAATTTACACATTTTAAATGTATAGTTCACTGATTTTTTTTTTTTAACACAGTTCTCTTTCAACAAAAGAAGCTTGAACCAGCCTATGGACCATATAATCGAGTATGAAGATACAGTTTTCTAAAAGATTTTAACAGATACAGTAACAAGGGTTTCAACACAGTGCTATTTCAGCAAATGGAGCTCTAGCCAGTTGTACAAACCATATAATCAACACAACAATTCACTGTGTTTTGATCAATGAATATAATCACATAACCAATCATATATGAAGGATGTTAATCGCCTCTCAAACTTTCCTTGGATTCCTTTACTCTCAGTCTTTACCCCCAGCCCCATTCCCTAGCAATCACTGATCTGCTTTGTCATGACAATTTTGGTTTTTCTAAAATTTTTTCTAAGTATTCATCATAGAATCTTTTGTGTCTTCAGTTAGCATAAGCCTTTGAGATTCAGCTATGCCGTTATATGTGTTGGTAGTTCATTCCTTTATATTGTTGAGTAGATGCTGTTGTATGAATATATCACAATAGTTTATCCTTTCACCAGATGACATTTGTGTTGTTTGCAATTTTGATTATTATGAATAAAGCTACAATTTGTGTGGGTCCTAGGTTTTCATTTATCTTGGGTAAAAACAAAGGAATGAAATCCTGGGACAAGAGGTAAGTGGATAGTTAATTTTATGAGAAACTTCCAAATCATTTTCCAAAGTGGTTGCGTGATTTTATATTCCCACCAGCAGCAATTTAAGAGTTCCAATCGTTCTGCATCCTTGACTGTGCATGGTATTGCCAGTCTTTTTAACTTCAGCAATTTTCGTGGGTATATTATTGTATCTCATGATTTTCTTTTGTATTTCTGTAATGATTAATGATGTTAAGCATCTTTTTTATGTACTTATTGGCCATTTGTATATCTTAACATTTCTGTTGAAGCTGAAGTGTTTTTTTTTAATCTTTTGCTGATTTTCTTTATTCAGTTGTTTGCTTTCTTTTTTTTAAAGGTTTATTTATTTATGCATACAAGAACTGGGGTGTAGGCCAGAGGTATGGGGGGGAGAGGAGGTGAGAGGATTCACCAGAGACAGAGTAGGGAGCAGAAGAGGCAGATCCACTGAAATACACTGCTGAGGGGAGCAGCAGGCGAGGCAGGAGAGGTCTGCTGTGCCATGTGGGAAGCTCCCTGGCCAAGGATTGAACTCATGCTGCAGTGGCTTGTGAGTCTGATAGTGATGAGACAATTCTTTGCACCGCCAGGGAGGCCCTGTTTGCTTTCTTGTTCTTAACCAGTAAGATTTTATATATGCCAGATATTTTGAATTTATCCTTTGTTAGATATATAAATTGCAGATATTTTCTCCCAGATTCTGGCTTGCCTTTTTATCTTCCAGAAAAGCAGACAATTTTAATTATGATGGATAACAACCTATCAATTTTTTTATTTTAGTGTTTGGGCTTTTTGTGTTCTATCTATGAAAATCTTTGTTTAACCCAAGGTCTCAGATGTTCTTCTGTTCCCCCCCCCCCAAATTTTACCTTTAATATTTAGATTTATGATTCAATTTATGGTAATTTTTGTTTGTGGTGTGAGGTAATGGTAGAGGTTCACTTTTTCCCTTCAAATATGCAGTTGTTCTAGCACTGTTTATTGAAATGACTGTGCAGTCTGTTTAATCACTTTCTCATATTTGTTTAAAGTTAATTGACTGAACACATCTGAGTCTATTTCTGATTTTTTAAATCTGTTCCATTGATTTATTTGTCTATTCAGGTCCTGATAATTTCAATTTTCAAATTGTTTATTGTTTCACTATATGTATTTCCTATAAACGTCATTCCTTTAGAATCAGAGAGAAAAAAAAAGAATAGATGTTTCTTGTTCATTGCAGGAAAAAAAATCAGAAAATACAGACATACAGAAATAAGAAAACAAAAGCTGCCAATAATTCACCCCTAGAGGGTACTCCTGTTATTTTATGTAGAATTTATCTTCTAGATCTTCCTTCTAAGCTTAAATATGCAAACAAAAAGACAACACATTAAACAGTCTGTTTTACAATCTGTTTCTCTCTCCACGGTATATTGTGAACATTGTGAACATCTTTGTAGGTCCATAAATGTACTTTCACAGTATTACTTTTGCCTGTACAGCGTTTCTCAACCTAGGCACTACTGACAGCTTGAGTCAAGTAATTCTGTTGAATCGGGCTATTCTATGTATTCGGATATGAGTGTTTGATATTATCACCAGCCCCTCCTCTTTAGATGCCAGCTATGACAGTTGTGACATCTAAAAATGTCCCCAGACATTGTCATATATCCCCTGGAGGGACAAAACTACCCCTGGCTAATTCTGATCTAGTGGTTAAAAGCCTGTGCAATGGAGTGAGAGTTCAAATTACCAGCTCTACCACTTGTGTGACCTTAGCTGAATCACTTCCTCTCTTTAAGACTGTTTCCTCTTTTGCATGAAGGCATAATAACAGTACCCAGGTCATCAGGTTAGCATCCACTCAAATCAGTGGTTCTCATTCTGGGATGATATTGCCCCAGAGGACATTTGGCAAAGTCTGGAAGCACTTTTGGTTGTCCCAAATGGGAAAGAGCATCCTCTGGGTAGAAGCCAGGGATGCTGCTAAACATCCTACAATATACAGGACGGTCCCTGTAACAAGGGATTATCCAGTACAAAATGTCCATAGCACTGAGGTTGAGAAATCCTGCATTAAATCAAGCACATAACATGTTTTAAACAACAGTTGGCACATATCAACTGCTTTATAAATGGAAAACAAGTAACTTTTTTTTGTTTCCAGGACCAGGAATATGAATTTGGTAGATCGGGAATTTCATGGTTCTTTCCCCAAATATATAGCCATGCAGCAGTTACGAAGCAAGGAGACTTGTAATGATGTGGTTTTATCGCCACGGACTCCTGGGAAACCAAAGGGTGAACAATACATTCAAGACCTGCAGCCTTGGACCTTGGACTCCTCTGTGTGGGGAGAGGGTGGGAAGGCTCCTCCTCCCCCACAGACAGCATCTCCCTTGGCTGAAGTTCCAGCAGTTGTCTGGGTTACCGCCAACAAAGACCTTTGGGCTGTCCCAGATCCAAGATTTACAGCCCATGAGCTCCTCCCAGTTTACAGGAGTGCTGGGAAAACACATTCCAGGTCAGCAGGAATTAAGGGGCCCCCTAGGGGTATGTGTGTCACGTGGTCTGATGACACAGGTAGGATGAACTGGAGAGGGGCAAACCACAGTCCAGGCGAAAGTGCAACTAAAGCAGAATTTGATTCCACTCAAGAGCCAAACATTTAGGAACATTTGTTGTGCTCCTACTATGTGCCAGGCACCACCTGTCTCCTATATGGGAGGCCATTCAGAACAGTGATTAGGAGCAAGTCTTTGAGTCCCAGTTCTACCAGCTCTGGGCATTTCCCTTTGTAAGGCAGGTCATGTCTCTGACACACATAGCACATGCTCAATAAATTATATGTGTGTGCATTTCTATCCTCTCAAAAAAAACTGTGAGGTAAGCGCTATTATTCCTATTTTAGGAAGGAATTAACCTAGAGGTGCAGGGCTTTGTTGTGTGTCAAGGGACTAATTAAGTGGCAGTGAAAGGATGACTGTGATTTTTAGGAAATAGAAAAAAGAATAAGTAGTCCTTGCCTTCGACAAGCTTAGAGTCTCAGAGGGGAGGTAAAGAGGGGCAAAGGTCTAATTCCAAGCAAAGAGACAATAATAAAAGAGGTGCTAATAGAGAGTAGATGGGGGACAGCAGCTCAGAGGTTGGGGGCTATTCCAGTTGGGAACTATTAGGATTCATGGAGGAAAAAGGTGGTTGAGCTGGTCTTTGAGAATAGGTGGGCTTGACATCCAGACTGTTCTTCAGATGAGGTCCTGAGAAGTGTTAGCACTGGGCGGGCCCCTGGATGTTCGCCAGTGCAGGCAGGGACAGAAGCTGAGAAAGTTGATACACTGGGGCAAAACAGCTCATTTGGTGGAAAAGGATAGCAGTCATCTTCAAAATACATTTTTTTAAGATTTATTTATGTATGCGTACAAACTGGGGTACAGGCCAGAGGCGTGGGGCAGCGAGAGGGTTTACCAGAGACAGAGTGGGGAGCAGAACAGGCAGGTCAATGGAAACACACTGCTGAGGGGAGCAGCGGGCGAGACAGGAGAGGTCTGCTGCGCCATGTGGGGATCTCCCCAGCTGGGCGTCAACTCGCGTTGCTGCTGCCCGACAGCTTCACAGGGAGGCCCATCTTCAAGATATTTAACAGCTGGAAGCACATAGGTATAAGCTGGTCAGAGTGGACACTGAGCTGTAAACTAGCCTGTGGCCACTCTGGTGGGGACAAACTGAGCACCATGCTGTATAGCCAGAAAAGGACCTCAGCATTTACCCAGGCAGCCTCCTTCACATCTTTTGGAAACAGCACAGTCCTATTTTGCTTTATGTAATTCTGGTGGACCTGACCACCTTTCTATTTCTATTTCTACATTGTAGTCTGGTGTAGCCATTTAGAACACGTAGTGGTTGGTGCCAAGATGGACATAACAGAAGCTGGGCCAATACGAATCTTCCCCTGAATATTTGCTGGAATGCTTGGGGGGGAAAGAAATTGTTTTACTAGGGAAGCTAAGAGAAAGAAGTGTCAAATTTAAGGATGAGAGAGAAAGAGTGCGAGTGATTCTTAATGATTGTTTTTGAGGGCCTCCCAGGTAGCGCAGCGGTTAAGTGCTGCGCTGTGGAGCTGTCGGCAGCGGCGATGCGAGCGACGCAAGTTCGATGCCCGGCTTGCTCCCCTCAGCAGTGTATTTCTGATCTGCCTGTTCTGCTCCCCGCTCTGGCTCTGGTGAACCCTCTCGCTGCCCCATGCTTCTGGCCTGTACCCCAGTTTGTATGCATAAATAAAAAAAATAAATCTTAAAAAAAAATGATTGTTTTTGAGTCTCTAGATTCAAATACGCTAGAAGTTTTCACCTCTACTCATCAGTTACATGAGTGCACAAGGTTGGCTTTTTTGTTACTTGCAACTAAAAGAAAGTTGACTAATACAATTATGAAGGGTCTCAAATGTCATTCTAAGGATCTCTACTTAGACTTTCGGGAGACACGGAAGGAAGGGGAAAGGAGCAAGAAGGAAAAAAGATGCAACAATTACTGGAGGGAGTAGTTGGAACTGATGTGGAAATATAGGAAAGTAGAGGAAGTAACTTCTGGATCCCCTTTCTCAGAGAAGGAAGATACCTGAGTTCTTGCTGCAAGTTAAAGAGATAGATATCCAAGAAATCAAACTCTGCCATCATCCATCTCTTTCTTGAACCAACTTCTTTGATCTATTTTCAGTGTGCTAAGACAAATTTAGAAAGGCTTCTATAAGTTACAGACATTAAAACACCAACAAATTCAGTGATTTAAATCTTATAATAAGTGAATATGTATGATCATGGAAGATAAATTCAGTTTATTGTTAAGTGATAAATCAAGTTTTTAAAAAAGTGTCTAATATTGGGCCTCTCTAGTGGCACAACAGGTTAAGCACAGCACTATGAAGCTATCCAGAGCCACTAAAGTATTGGTTTGATCCCCGGCCAGGGAGCTTCCCACATGGCGCAGCAGACCTCTCCTAACTCACCAGCTGCTCCCCTCAGCAGGGTATTTCAGTCAATCTGCCTGTTCTGCTCCCTACTCTGTCTCTGGTGAATCCTCTCACTCCCCACACCTCTGGCCTACATCCTAGCTTATATGCATAAATAAATAAATCTTTTTTAAAAAGTATCTAGTATGATCTCTCTCTCTCTCTCTCCTCCTCCTCCTCCTCTTAAAGAGGAGGAAGTGGAGACACTAGGACCCTCATATACTGTTGGTGGGGATGTAAAATGGGGTGGCCACTTTGGAAACAGTCTGGCAACTTCTCAAAAGGTAAAACACAGGACCTCCCAGGTGGTGCAGCAGTTGAGCGCTGCGCTGTGGAGCTGTTGGCCGCGAGCGATGCCGGTTGGACGCCCAGCCGGGGAGAATCCCACATGGTGCGGCAGACCTCTCCTGCCTCGCCCGCTGCTCCCCTCAGCAGTGTATTTCTGATCTGCCTGTTCTGCTCCCCACTCTGTCTCTGGTGAACCCTCTCGCCACCCCGCGCCTCTGGCCTGTACCCCAGCTTGTATACATAAATAAATAAAATTCTTAAAAAAAAAAAAAAAAAAAGGTAAAACACAGAGTCGCCATAAGACCTGACAATTCTACAGTTCAGTACATGCCCAAGAGAAGTGGGTATATGTTTGTTACACATACACATTCACAGCAGCATTCTGTATAAAAGCCACAAAGTAGAAACAATCCAGTTGTTCACCAGCTGCTGAGTGGATAAAGGAAATCCATATTGTGGAAGATCATTCAGCTATATAGAGGGATGCAGTACTACTGATACATTCTACAACATGAATGAACCTTGAGAACATTATGCTAAGTGAAAAATTTGAATCTCTTGATTCAGATATGCTAGAATTTTCCACCTACACTCTTCAGTTACATGAGTACACAAGTGGAAAATGCTATGTACTATATGATTTTATTTACAGGAAACATCCATAAGAGGCAAATTACCAGACAAGAAAGCAGATTCGTTTGATCTAAATTTAGGGGTGGGGCATATGTTAGGGGAAAATGAAGCATGATGGCTAATGGGAACTAAATTTATTCTGGGGTGATAAAATGTTCAAAAATTGATGGTGTGATGGTTGCACAAATTTGTAAATATACTAAAAATCATTTAATTGTATATTTTAAATAGGTGAATTGTATGTTATGTAAATTATATGTCACTAAAGCTGCTATTTAAAATAACAGAGATACATACAGGACCAGCTATCCTTTCTCTGACTCACTATGATCTCTTCAGCTAGATGTTTCTTCCACAGGTGATGCTTCGAACCATCTTCTGATCATGAAAGAGAGAAGAATGCAAATATGCTGAGAATGGAAAAAAGAGATACAGGGTCCTTGGTTCCTGGCTAAAGCTTTGAATTACAGAAACAACGAATTCTAGATCTTCTCTATCTTGGGACTTCATCATATGAGAACAGAGTTTTTAAAAAACAATCCTAAGAATTTTTTGTTTCTTTAACAATTCATTAAGTTCACATAAAATTAATGATTTTAAATGCTATCATAGTTCAGTACCATTTAGTACATTCACGAGGCTATGCAAAGAGCTACCTCTAACTCCAAAACATTTCCATCACCCCAGAGTCAAACCCCTTACCCATTAAGCAATTTCTCCCATCACTCTTTCCTCCCACCCTTGGAAACCACCCATATGCATTCTGTTTCAGGGGATTTGCCTATTCCAAGTGTCTCATTTAAATCAAGTCACACAATATATGAACTTTTGAGTCTGGCTTCTTTTGCCAAACATGTTTTTCGGGGACTCATCCATGTTGTAGCATGTGTCAATACTTCAATCCTTTTTATGACTGAATACCATTCTATTATATATATACACCACAACCCATTCATCCATTTATGAACATTTGGGCTGTTCCCACCTGTGGGCACTGTTCCCACCTCTTAGGAACAGTGATGCTATAAGCATGTGTATTCATGAATTTGTTTGAGTGCCTGTTTTCAATTATTTGGGGAGGGGAATTTCAGGGTCATTGACAAGTTCTGTTTAATTCTTTGAGGCACTGCAAACTGTTTTCCATAGAGGTTGAACCAAATTATAGTCCCACCAGCAATATATGAGAATTTCCAATTTCTCCACATTTTTATCAACATTTATTATTATCCATTTTTTTATTATAGCCATTCCAGTGCATTTGAGGTGTACCTCATTGTGATTGGTTTGTTTTCTTTTTTTAAAGATTTATTTATTTATACATACAAGCTGGGGTACAGACCAGAGGTGTGGGGTGGCGAGAGGTTTCACCAGAGACAGAGCGGGGAGCAGAACAGGCAGATCAGAAACACACTGCTGAGGGGAGCAGCGGGCGAGGCAGGAGAGGTCTGCCGCGCCATGTGGGATTCTCCCCGGCTGGGCGTCGAACTCGCATCGCTGCTGCCGACAGCTCCACAGTGCAGCGCTTAACCGCTGCACCACCAGGGAGGCCCTGTTTTCTTTTTTTTTTTTAAGATTTATTTATGCATACAAGAGCTGGAGTGCAGGTCAGAAGTGTGGGGGAGGGGGAAGAGGATTCATTAGAGATAAGAGTGGGGAGCAGACTAGGCAGATCTACTGAAATACACTGCTGAAGGGAGCAGCGGGCGAGTCGGGAGAGGTCTGCTGCACCATGTGGGAATCTCCCTGGCCAGGGATTGAGCTTGTGCTGCAGTGGCTGCAGATAGCTTCATAGTGCCGAGACTTAACCAGTTGCACCACCAGGGAGGCCCCATGACTGTTTTGTCTTCACTTGCAACTAAAAACATAGAAAGTAATGCAAACATTGAGAGTGGTGGAGTTGTGGTTGTTTGAAATATTTTCTTAATTTTGATTGTCTATATTTCCTAAGGTATCTATCATCATACTAATAAGATATTAAGTCTTTAGAACGTACCAGGTAGTGTATTTAGCATTTTATATGTATAATATAATTTACTTCCCACAACAAATTCATAAGATAAGTAAAACCAAGGACAGAGAGGAAAAGTAACCTACTCAAAGATACAGAGTAATAGTTGGTAGAGACATAATTTGAACACAGGGCCCAGGATGTTTTTGCTTAACTTTTTTATTTCCACACAATTGCAGAGTCACCTGTCCTTGTAAAATACAGTGCAAAGAGATATATGTACCCTTTACCCACTTTTCCCCAATGGCAACATCTTCCAAAACTGTAGCACATAGTCAAGATACAGAATATTCCATCACTACAAGGATTCTTCTTGCCCTTTTATAGCCATACCCAGTCTACTTCAGCCTCCTTCGTAGTGCTGAGACTCAACTCCTGGCACTAATAATCTGTTCTCCATTTCTATAATTTTGTCATTTCAATAGTGTTACTATAAACCAATATAACATTAATTCTTTTAAAAAAGAGGTTACTTAAATGAATTGTACCAATTGTCACCTTCTGAGATTGTGTTTTTTCATTCCATAAGTCTGGAAATTCATCCAGGTTGTGATATGTATCAATATTTCTTTCCTTTTAATTGATGAGTATTCCATGCTAAGTGGTATTCAAAAGATATACCATGGTTTAACTATTCACCTATTGAAGGATATCTGAGCTGTTTCCAGGTTTTGACTATTGCCAGTAAAATTGCTGTAAACATTCATGTACAGGTTTTTAATCTTAACACAAATCTTCATCTCTCAGGGATAAAGAACAGGTTTGCAATCGCTGGATCAGATAGTAGATACATCTTTAGTTTGTAAGAACCTGCCAAACTGTTTTTCAGATTTTTTTTTTTTTAATTTATACATACAAGCTGGGGTACAGGCCAGAGGTGCGGGGCGGCGAGAGGGTTCACCAGAGACAGAGTGGGGAGCAGAACAGGCAGATCAGAAATACACTGCTGAGGGGAGCAGCGGGCGAGGCAGGAGAGGTCTGCCGCACCATGTGGGATTCTCCCCGGCCAGGCGTCGAACTCGCGTCGCCGCTGCCGACAGCTCCACAGCGCAGCTCTCAACCGCTGCGCCACCGGGGAGGTCCCCAAACTGTTTTTCAGAGTGCAGAAGCCAAGATTCTAATTACAATGTTTTATTGTCTATAAATGAACTTTAGAAATAATGCACTTTTAAACTGTTTTTAAGGGCCTCCCTGGTGGCACAACGGGTTAAACCTCAGCACTATGAAGCTATCACCAACCACTGCAGCATGAGTTCAATACCCGTCCAGGGAGCTTCTCACATGGCGCAGCAGACCTCTCCTGCCTCGCCAGCTGCTCCCCTCAGCAGTGTGCTTCAGTAGATCTGCCTGTTCTTCTCCCCACTCTGTCTCTGGTGAATCCTTTCACCATCCAACACCTCTGGCCTACACCCCAGTTCTTGTATGCATAAATAAATAAATCTTTAAAAATAAACTGTTTAATTAAAATATTCATGAGGCCCTTACACTTTGGAATATGTACAGCAAAGGGCTGCTGAACTGCTGGCCCTGGGAAAAGCTGAAGCACTTAGTCTGTGGTCTTGGGGCGCCGAAGCGCTAGGGTCAGTATGGTCATACTCAGTGCCCAGGTCCTCAGGAAGCCCCTGCTCATTCCTGCTGTGTGTGGGACCTGCCCTTTTATGAATCAGGGTATTTTGGGGTAGATATTACAGAAAATTGCTAAGCTTTAGGGTATAAAGGGGGCTCTGTTATGAAGAAATAGCAAGTGTTACTAGCTGCGCAAAGGACTAGGGCTAGGAAATAGTAGATCCAATCAGCCAGTGTAGGGGTCAGCCCTGCCGTGCAAATGTGGCTACAGGGAAAAATGGCTAACTCTTGGGCTCAGAAGCCCGATGATCTGGTTCTGGTTCTATCACTTACATGCTGTGTTACTTTGGGCAAGTTACTTAACCTCTCAGTACCTCAGTTATCTTAAAATGAGATAATAATACCATATACATTATTGTGTTCCTATGAGATATAAAAAATACACGTGAAGTGCTTTAAAATACTGCCCGGCATGTAGCAAATATTAAGGTTACTTTTTATTACTTTATAATTCCAGAGTTAAAGGAGAAGGCATTCAGGCCCAAGGGGTAAAATCTCAGCACTATGAAGCTATCGGCAGCCATTCCAGCACGAGTTCAATCTCCAGCCAGGGAGCCTCCCACATGGCACAGCAGACCGCTCCTGCCTCGCCCGCTGCTCCCCTCAGCAGTGTGCTTCAGTAGATCTGCCTGTTCTGCTCCCCACTCTGTCTCTGGTGTATCCTCTCACCACCTCCACACCTCTGGCCGACACCCCAGCTCTTGTATGCATAAACAAATAAATCTTTAAAAAGAAAAAAGAAGAAGGCACTTAACGATAGTACACTGTCTGGTAAGTGTTCAGTAAATGTTAGTTCTTTTTTTTTTTTAATAAAAAAATGAGCTGCTGTTCAGATCATTTCATGTACATGGAACCATGCATTGTGTAGTCTTTTGTGGCCAGTTTCTTATACTCAGCATAATGTTTTCAAGGTTCATCCACATTGTAGTATCTATATCGGCACTTCATTCCTTTTAATTGCTGAATCATATCCCATTGCCTACCCTTCTTTTGTAATAATATATTCTTTACCTCTCTCTTTTAAGGATACTTGTGATGATATTATCACACAGATAATTTCTCCATCTCAACATCCTTAACTTAATCACATCTGCAAAGTCTTTTTTGGCACTTAAGGTAACACATACAGGTTCCAGAGATTCAAATCTGACTGTCTTTAGGGACTATTATTCAGCCTTCTATACTCCTTGATTTAAAATGTCTTTCTCTTCTAACACAAGGAAATGGATACAGTAATCAATTGTAAAGCAATGCTACAAATGACCTAAGTTGCTTATCTATGACAATTGTGCTTGTTGCTTTTTCCCTGCTATCTGAGTGGTAAACTGCCACTACAATATAAACTCTCAGTGCAGGTCAAGTTGGGAAAAGGCAGATTTTGCCACAAGATTCTAATAAAAATTTATGGAGTGTTTTTCTAAGTTACAGGAAATTTACATCTTTTAACTCTGAAGGATAATTTTCTAAGGTGAGCATTTCATATGGTAAAGAAATTGAAACTTAGAGGGTCAGTTGCTACCCAAGGTCACAGGGATAATAAACAGCAGAACCAGGATTTGAATCAGGTCTGTATATGTGAATACCCAAAGCCCAGTCTCTGGCCACCACATCAAGCTGCCTCTTGAGAAATTGGAGTTCCCCAGTCTCTAAGAATTCCCCTCTTCTTGAGGTTGCCCCTGGATGGTTGTTAGAACATAAAAACAACCGGGAGATGTTGTATACAACATCGGCACCCCAGTTCAGTCATCTGTGACGCATTAGGGACCAGAGTTCACAGTCTGTGCTTGGCACCCCTGTCAGGGCTTTGACAAGCAACGTGTTTGTTAGACATAGTGTCCTTTCAAGGCTCAACCAAACAGCCCTAGCCTACCGCACTGACCAGCAGAACAGGCCCTCAGGCTGAGTCACTGCCCAGGTTGTTTCACAACCTGTTTGTGCACTGAGGCAGCAGAGGCAGGAAGGTCACTGTGGGTGACTAGTGTCTTCTTGAGCTCTTGGAAAGAAAGATGGCTCCCAACGACAGGTGCAAAGGGAGCTTAGATTGCCCTGTGCCCACCTAACTCTCACCCAGCAGTTTCTTCAATTTCTTCTAGGCTCTCTTTCATCTTAGATACATACTGGGCCACAGAAGTCTCAACAAGCCTCAGTTCCTCATCTGTAAAATGGGAAATATATACATACTTAAATTACTGTGCACTCTGCATAGACGATATAATTTAGTATTTACAGCAGACCAATGAGGCAGATGCTGTTATTTCATTTTACAAATGCAGAGACTGTGCATTAGCCAGCTAATGCAGGGCCAAGAAACTACTAAAATCTGTATGCTAAAGAGCTTTGTTTCAGAGGGAAATAGCAAAAGAAAAGTCTCCCCACTCTTCAGGGCTCTCCCTTCTCTGCTGAGTCATTTAGGCAAGTCCCTTCTGCTTTTGGGTCTTGGTTTCTCTGTCAATTCTGTAGGGTGAAGAAAGGGGAGCTGGACTAATGAGTCCAAAGGAAGACTTTTAAGTCTATGGACCTATGATTTTATGTTAGGTCTTTCACCAAGTCACCCTTTGTATGTGGTCTCTATTCTTTACACAGCCACATTCTTGAGCTTCCTCTGAGGGAAGAGCAGATAGCAGTAGTGAGGAGTTCTAACTTGGAGATTTCTCAGGGACTCTATGTGCTTGCTTACAATTCTTCCATAACTTCCATTGAGCTCTGTCCACATCCATAAAATTGGGATGATTATAATATACCAGCAACCCAGACACAGAAAATGTGTCATTTACATTTCCTTTTATCTTCATAATGGCCATAGGAGAGGATGTCACTGTTGAGGTCACCTGTGTTATAGGAGATAGAGCTGGCATCTCAGACCAGGTGAGGTGTGTCTTCCTCTTCATCCTTTGCCACTCTGCCCTTCCTCTGATGGTAGGAAAATGAACTGAAATGCTAAGTGAAGATTACTTGGTGAGCTTCCGGTTGCTGTGGCATATTTATTATTACAGAGTTACCAGCAGTTCTCCTTTACCCACTTTAGTGGACCTGATTCTTTAACCACTTTGCAATCTGCAAATAATGCCAAAGGCAGACTTTCTATGGACCTTAATGCATAGTTTCCAACTGATAAAATTCTTTTTTTAAAGATTTATTTTTATTTATTTATGCACAAAAGAGTTGGGGTGCAGGCCAGAGGTGCAGGTGGTGAGAGGATTCACCAGAGACAGAGTGGGGAGCAGAACAGGCAGATCTACCGAAATTCACTGCTGAGGGGAGCAGTAGGTGAGACAGGCAAGGTCTGCTGTGCCACATGTGGGTCAGCTCCCTGGCCAGGGTTCGAACTCATGCCACAGTGTCTGGTGATAGCTTGACAGCGCTGAAACCTTAACACCTGCGCCACCAGGGAGGGCCCCCTTACTTATCTTTATATCCCAACAGTCCAGAGCAATACCTGACCTAGAGCAGGCACATGACTGCTGACTGAATTATACACCATTTTGCCTTGCTATGTCCATAGAGAAACCTGCCCATTCACTTAAGATTTTCTTTTCATTCTATTTTTTAAGTTTATGTCCTTCCACCTCCACAAAACCACATGAAGGAAATGTCTGAAAACTGTTAAGTTTTTATGCTAAGTCCACTGTATATAATCTTTACTTTTCACAGCAATCCTATCAAGGTCTCCCTGCTTTACAGATTAAGAAACAGACTCAGGGCCTTTCTGGTGGCTCAGGGGTTAAAGTCTCAGCTATCAAGCTACCTCCAGACAGCATGAGTTCAATCCTGGCCAGGGAGCTGACCCACATGGTGCAGCAGACCTCTCCTGTCTCACCCACTGCTCCCCTCAGCAGTGTTTTTCAGTAGATTCACCTGTTCTGCTTCCCACTCTGTCTCTGGTGAATCCTCTTACCCCCGCCCCCTGCCCCTCTGGCTTACACACCAGTTCTTTTATGCATAAATAAATGAAATAAATCTAAGAAAAAGACTATAATTGATGTGACTAAAATTGATGTGACTAAAATAACGTGCTGGGGCTTTAATAAAACCTGTTATTTTAAAAATTGAAAAAAAAAACTCAGAGAAATTAAGTGACGGGCTGAGTTATACCTCACTATGTAGCTGAGCCCAGAGATGACGCAGGATTTTGTTTATGTTTAACCTATTAATAGAGTCTAAATTCCACAAAAATATTGGGAATAGTGGCAGCCTGGTTGTGTCTCTGAAAGCATCTTCTCCTCCTTTCCTTTTCCTAATAAATGTGTCCTTTCAAAATGTAAAAACAAAATATTGAGAATAGTTGAAATTTGGATTGATACTTTCTGTGTGCCAAGTATATACCAGTCAATCCTTGTAACGACCTTGGAGGGACCTACCAGGGTCCCCCCATTGGAGAGATGCACTGGAGGTTCAGAGTAACCTCTGTCCAAGCTTATAAGGCTAGACAGTGATAGAATTTTAACCCAAGCAGCTGACTCCATGGCCCATCTCAAATCCTATGCACGAGTGTGTTAACCCATGCCGTTCTGCTTCTCCACGGAGTCTTGTTAAGCATTTTTATCCCCTCTGGGTTGCACAGAGAGTCTCCCTTTGGAAGTGCTTGAAGTGACAGTGTAAATGACCATATATATAACCCACCGACCCAAGGAAGGGGTTAGCGGTGATGAGATCTTAAGGGACCAGAAACAAACCCTTTTACTTATGAAGATACCGCATGGCAGATTCACAATTCTTGCCGCTATGAGGTTGGGGGAACATCACCTGCTCCGGAGGGCTGGACTGAGGAGTAAATGAGTGATCCAGATGCACAGAAAGTGCTTATCCCAGGGCCTGCTGTGATACCCAGTTATCATGCACAATGGGTGGAGGGACTGTCAGAGGGACTTCATCCAGGAAATTCAAGACCCTGTGGGTTAATTACGCTCAGACAGAAAATAGCACTGCCTTCCCCAGACAGACCCGCGAGGGGAGAAACCCAAACAGACAGTTACAGTTCAGCTAAAACGGAGCTAATCTTTAATCTTTTATGGATATGTGTAATACATTAACTATTATAGCCTATCCCCTCGAGGCACCTCAACACCTGGTCAACCAGAGAGGGTAGGGTTGGGTTGGCTGGGCTGAGTGGAAAGGACCAAGCAAATAGACCAATTAGTCTCCTGCCACAGACTTTCTTAGGTCCCCTCCTTGAGATTAAGAGGATGAAATGGCTGATGTTGTCTGTCATACAAGGGGTGGGGTAGGGAGGTAAACTCTTGAGTCAGCTGCCATGAAGAATACCAGGCACAAAATAACCTGGGATGTTTCACTTGTGTCTCAGCAAGCCAAACTCCTTCAGAGCAAGAATGTATCATTTATTTGTCACTGGGTGTTTGTTCTCAGTGATTACTATTAACAATGAGGCTGTAGTTACCACAGCAGGAAAAACGCCAAGGTGAAAAATTACTAAATGCAAAGGGTCTCTGTGAATTATGAAATCATAAGGTTCATCTACCACATTTTTTAAATTCTAAGATACACTTTTTCTCCATGTTTATCAGGCCCTGTTTGATAATACATATAAGATAGAAAAGAACACAAGGGACCACGGAGATGGATCACGGGTGAATTGGTGGTGGGTTACCCAAGGGGAATACAAAATGCAAAAGATATAAATAACAATAAAAATATATATAAAAAAAAAGATATGTAAGGAGATGCTTTTCTATTGCCTCAAACTCTGTTATTAAGTAAATGCAATGACTGAGAATGGAGGGTCTAAAATTGGAGGAATTATCCCACTCCAGGTAGTAAATAATTCTCTCTACCATAATCTCTGCCTCAGTATTTCTACTGGAAAGCTTACCTCTTTCCATTCAATCACTGGACACCACA
Organism: Scalopus aquaticus; assembly: GCA_004024925.1. NCBI lineage: Eukaryota > Metazoa > Chordata > Mammalia > Eulipotyphla > Talpidae > Scalopus > Scalopus aquaticus. The sequence continues at coordinate 30,549 of PVIJ01004731.1, read as the reverse complement.
AGCGTGACCAGTTATTTCGTATGTGAAGTTGGAATCTGTCTCCCTGTAATTTCCCCCTAGCCCTGTTCTCTGGAACTACACCAGAGAAGGCAGAGTAACTTCTAACAGTAAGCAAAGTCTCTGGAGGCAGACAGGTCTGGTTTTAACTGCTGACTCTGACAATTAGGAAGTTTCTTAACTTCTTTCAGCCTGTTTCCTATAATAGAATCTTGTCTTTTCTGTAATGAATTTAATCAAAGTCCCTACACTGTATTGGGCTGTAGTGAGGATTAAAGAAGGCATAATGCATGGCAAATCCTATCAAATGTCAAGGACTACCATAAAAGTGTGGGTTCCATCCACTGAGGGGAAGAGGTAAGAGGAAGTCAGAGCCAGGGAAGGGCTCTTGCTCCCCAGGAAACTACTCATCCTCACATCAGTATTTCCAGTTACGTAAAGCTACATGTAGGTTTATAATTCATTACAACTATGTTTTTATGGAGTAGTGGTTACATTAGCTTCGTTAAAAAAGTAGTGTGGCTTAAACCTAGTAGAAATGGTATCTTTTGAGGTGATAGGAAGTAGGTGAAGCACGGATTCTGCAGACCATTGTCTTGCTCAGACCCATGCTCTGCCCCTTCTTGCCTTGTAACTTGGGCACGTGTTGAACTTCAACTTGTCTGCTCATCTGCAAATTGGGCGGAGTACCTCCTTTACAGAGGGGCGTGGAATGAAATATGCACCTAATAATCTTACCACACTTAGTTCACAGTATTTCACATGGTTTTGGAATAAAGTTCAAATCCTAGTTCTGCTATTTAAGAGTCATTTTGGACAAGTTACTAATCTTTCAAACTCCCTTCTTTACAGAAAGTTAGGGTGGTGAGAAAACCCTGCTTTAGTTGCAACCTATTCATCCAACAAAAAATTTATTGGATACCAATCCCCGGTTTGAAAAGCCATTGAACTATATAACGAGCTCACTGTACTTATGAGACTATATATATGTTTTCTACAAATATCCTCACTACAACCCCAATGTAGAGAACTTTTTACCAACTCCATTCTATGGCTGAAGAATTTAAATACAATGGCTTGACCAAGATCACATGAACAGCAAATTATTAGTATCAAGATTCAAACCCAGGCGGTCTGACTCAAAGTTTGACATGTATGCCCATGTTGGGGAAAAAAGGATCACATCAGCCTGTTCAGAAAATGTCTACCGGCAGGTATGCTGCAAGCTTGTTTAACAGAGGGGGCGTGACCTAGAGTACCTGCTGACACCTGTGTTTCAGCTAATTTGGCTATTAGGGAAGACAAATGCATGTTCCTTTCTGCTCAGCATCCGATAACCAGCTCAATCAAGATTTTAGAAATTACCAATTTCCTGATTGCAGGGAAAAAGTACCTCCTCTGCAATGTGGAAATGACACCAAGAGAATGAAAACACAACTGGCCACAGGAATACATAGGTCAATAGGAAACTGCAGCCCTTCCATTCTTTAGCCATGGCTTGGGGGGCAACTTTCCTGTTGTTTCTGGATCTTCCCCTCTCAAGTGGGCTAAATTGACAACCTGGTGATTAACACGCCAAATACCTAGAACAAGTGCATTAAGGTCAATGCTATACTCCCGAGAACCCAATCCTCTCCCAGGTTCTGCTTCACAATTGTGGCTAGTGCAGAACTAGCCTCATTAACATATCCTGTGGCCCCACTACGCCAGACACACCCAAAACCACTCCCTGGACTTAAACTTGTTCCTGATGGCCTAAGTGGGCTGTTTCAGCTCCCCCACCCCCTCAAGTCCATTTAGCCCCATCCAAGATCTAGACTCTTACCTTCTAGATGGTTCCCTGCTAACTCCCATCCTTCAGGGTCTTATGCCTTCCTTTTAATGTCAGCACACTGCACAGGGGGGACTGACACTTCCATTGTGACTCAATCTCACATCACTTGGTAGCCCAGCTTTTTAACAGGCTAAAGCACCACCTGGACACAGAAATAGATACTCAGCTAGCACACAGCTGCACATTTTAACTTGCAGCTAGAAACAATTTGCCTATACCGCCAGATCTTACTGAGCACCAACTAGTCTAAATCTTAGACACCTAAATTTGATAGGTACCGCAGGCAGCTTTGAATTTAACACTTACAATTCTAGTGAAAATTTACCTGCTCCCATCTCACCTGCTCCTCACGTGGCCCTGCACCTCCTGCCTACAACCCAGCTCTTGTATGCATAAATCAATCCAAAATTTACCTGCTCCCAATTTAATGAACTAGGAATCAACATAGTTTATCTAGGAAATAGAACCCAATCAGTATCTTAAAAAGCAGCTCAACACTATGGCTTATGATATACATCTCTACAAAGAAACCACAAAACTGTACACAGTAATCTTTATTGTAATACACATACATCAGAAACTGACAAGGGTATCAATACAAGGCATCGAGAATTTCTTAGACACATTTCCCATTTATTAGTATAGCTAAAAGAATCTACCAACAAAGGGACCTCCCTGGTGGCCCAGCGATTAAGCGCTGTGCTGTGGAGCTGTTGGCTGCGGTGATGCAAGTGACCTCGACACCCAGCTGGGGAGATTCCCACATGGCGCAGCAGACCTCTCCTGCCTCACCCGCTGCTCCCCTCAGCAGTGTATTTCAGCAGATCCGCCTGTGCCGCTCCCACTCTGTCTCTGGTGAACCCTCTCGCCGCCCCATGCCTCTGGCCTGTACCCCAGCTTGTATGCATAAATAAATAAATCTTAAAAAAAAAATCCACTGACAAAGGCAAAAATCACCCTATTATGTCACTGACAATTTTCTACCCCACCAACATCCTAAAGCATCTCCAGGCTTTCCAGGTAGAACGACTATAGCTTAAATAGACTCCATTTACCAAGGAACTTCTTGAATTCCCCCAAAATTTCAAGGGGCACTTGAGGAATAGAACATTCTATTAATCTAAAGGTAAGGTGTGGTTTTGTGGCTAATACATTTCTAACCCATTCCACTTTGATGTAGTCTTAGGAGTCAAATGTTGATCCCAAAAGTCTGTCATTCACTTTTACCAATTCTACCTGCCAAATAAAGGAGCATCCATAGTATTAAGAGCAAACTCAAAGTTAGGTGAGGTTCCTCTTCTCTCCTAAATGGAAACAAAAATGCAGGAAGATTAGGCTCCTATTTACAGTCTTGCTTACATGTACAACTTTAGTGTAGCAGATGTTTCCTGCATGGTTTGTCTCCTCAGTCATGGTCCCGAGGACTCTGAGAAGCTGTAGGAATATGCAGGCGCGGACTTGGGCCCAGCTTTATCTCCAACGTCGTGGAAAGGGACTGTACATCATGGGGCAGTGCCCTGTGCTCCCCTACGCCACCTGGACAGAGCCCGGGAGAGCGACCTCCCGGGGTATCCACGTTGGAACCCCCAACTAAAGTGGAATCACAACAAGCAGTAACATCGAACACCACTGATCATCATCAGGTATTTGCCTTCCCCTCCCACCACCAGCAGTTAGAAATGTTTATATACTCCACACCACTGCAGCCAGGCAATGGGTAATATTCTTTAGCAATAAAACACATCTACATCTAAATCATAGCATAAAAAAATGCTATGGCACTTAATAGACTACAACATAGACATATTAATACGTAACTGGAAACAAAACTCAGTGCTCTGGAAACCAAAACATTGGGCGGCATGTTCACACACGAGTAAAACTTGGACACACTACGGGGGTATGCATTTTAAATGGTTCAAGTGTTACATATTTACTGACTTTGATAAAGCATTCCAAATTGTCCCTTTGATATTCTTAAAACAGTAATTTCTCCCCATATGGCCATACTAGTAAAACATGTATCTTAACAGTCATTCTAGAAAAGACCCAGCTTCCTAAAACTCAAATCACAAATGTGCCTACAAAATAACAGCCAAACTCCTATCAGGGTGTATTTGACAGTAGCAGTGCTTTCATGAGCACTGAATTAAATCTTATGCAAAATATTGACAAATTAACAGTCCTAAGGCACTTTCTAGATTTACTCACCTCCAAGTCAGGATATTTGGAATCTTGCCAGCCCTGCAAAAACAAGGTAGATAGGGACTTAAACCCACCAATGCAAAACTGATGAAACCCAAATCTTGTTTGCCCTCAACCTAAATCCAGACTGTGCTGAAATTGTTTCCTGCGTGGTTTGTCTCCTCAGTCATGGTCCCGAGGACTCTGAGAAGCTGTAGGAACATGCAGGCGTGGACTTGGGCCCAGCTTTATCTCCAACGTCGTGGAAAGGGACTATACATCATGGGGCAGTGCCCTGTGCTCCCCTATGCCGCCCAGACAGAGCCCGGGAGAGCAACCTCCTGGGGTATCCACATTGGACACTGCAATACAGGGAACACTGCTCGAGGAAGCAATTTCATTCAGTCAGTAGAGATTTCCCCAGGACACCAAATGGAGGAAACTACCCTGGATTCCCAGAAATTATCAAGGAAATTATAGGTTGAGGATCGATCAGTAATCACATGCCAGTTACACTGGTCAACAAATTTTTACAAAAGTCATGTTACTGAAATAAAATTAGTCATTTCCTATCAATTTGTATGTGCTCAACACGAATATGACAGTCAAATTCTAATTTTGGCTCTAGTTTTTTTGCAATCTGCAATAAATGGATGTTTACATCATGAAACACATGCCAATAGCAATAGGCCTACGGCTAATACCTGTTAAACATCAAGTCATAGACTACTTCTTAGATTTCTTCACTTGTCTTTTGTACAGTTGTTCAGGAGCATCTCTGCAGAGTGTCCAGCAGTAGTCAGTAATTGTGACATCTTCTTCTAGAAGATTCCATTGCTGGAATCTTGATACTAGCAACTCTGCCTTGTTCTTGGATAAGTCCAAATCACGAACTAGGTCATTTAGTTCCTCCTGTGTTAATCTGTGTGGGGTTGATGATGCACCACAGTGAAAATCTGAATCACTGCATGCTGATGGAACGGGAGAAGAACAGGTCGGCTCACCATTGTCCTCATCAGATGAATATTCTGCTGGAGGTTCTGGAATAGGAAGTCCTTCACCATGTGGAACTGGTCTCAATGCAGACGGAATGTTTGGGTAGACTATTCTTGACCTCTTATGCTTCGTTATTCCGCCAGAAAGAGGAGGAACCAAGCAGAAGTAACAGTCTTTTATGTGGTTGCTTGGCTCTCTCCACATCATGGGGACTGCAAACGGCATTGATGGTCTTTTGCCATTTAACCACTGTGAAAGCCGTGTTGTACATGTAGCACAGCATATATGCGGGGCCCAAGGCTTGTCTTGGTCACCAACCTTGCATCCAAAGTAAAGATGATAAGCCTTTTTCACTTGAGAAGTGATACTTTTCTTCTGGTTGGCAAATGTCACTTCCCCACAAATATAGCAGAAATTGTCCACGCTGTTAACACACTTTGGCGGCATGACTGTTCTGTATTGTGCCTAAATGGATAAAATAATAACAGCTCTATGTTAACAGTAGCTTCAACTGTCTCACACAAATTCTGAAATATTTTCAATGCTCAACCTTTCCAACAGGGCTTTATATAGTGCACTGCTGACGTCAGCTTACCTCAGCAGCGACCTGGCATTAGTATTGCATTGCATCAGAAAATGATGCAATCAACTCTGGATGATGTGTGCATGATGGTACTATGCAATGCGATGCAAATTACATCATTCTAGGCTGATTTCAGATGTTTTTGCAGTCCGGCTGGATAAATTTACATGGTGAAACATAAAATGAATTATATGAAATACCTGCAAAACGAGAGCTAATAAAAAAATTTTCAGGGTTATATTCATGTTCAGCACCCCAAGATACTACAAATTAGAGGCTTTTTAAGTCAGTAACGATCTCAATGTTGACCAGTGTTATCTAACTAAGGCGGGTAACCAGAACTCCATAGGTAACACACTGCCAAAGAAATGGTCGCGTGTCGAGAGTAAGGTTTACCTGCAGTCCTAAGACAAGTAGCAGCGGAATAAACAGCGGCCATTTTCAGAAAAAGTCAAATCCTGCATTAACAAAATGTCCTGCGCCGAACTAAGGCCGACAACGACTGACCTTGGAGGCAGAGAACAGGGGATTCGAAAGACGGCAGCGAAGGGGCGCAGGTGGGCGGAGGCCTCTGGATTTAGCGTCCAAGGGCGCACGGCAGGGGCCCCACAGGTTTCGGCAGGCGCCGGCCCGTTATGGCCAAGACCCGGGCAGCGAGGCCTCCGGGGCCGCGTTCCGCCCACTGCACGAAGAAGCGTAGTTAGCACGGACGCTGCCGCCGAGAGCCACGATCCCCAAAGGAAGGGATGTTAGCAGGCCCGGCGTGCTAGACCCAAAACTAGTGAACCAGAAGGGTGGGAAACACTCACCAGAGAAGAACGTGCCCCTTGTGAATGTGTCTCCGCAAAAGACTCAAGTGGCGCCCAAGCATCCGTACTTACACCTGAAACGCAAGCCAAGTAATGCCTATTGCGCCTGCGCTGCGCCATGCGCGGGGGTCATGCGCAGTTAGGAAACCAGAAATTCGCTAAGGGTGCTGGGAATCTAGCATAGGTTAAGCCCCATGCCCACCTGGCTCAGAGGACTCTCGCGACACTAGATCCTTCCCGCGAGACCTTGCAAAGGCAGTACATGACGGACTTTTTGATGTGTGCAGTCAGGTTCTGGGCGCTTTGAGCATTTGCATCCCTTTGCTTATTTCACCTAATTTGGAGGGTATGCTGTCGAATAAACTCTCCATAAAAGATCTTTGCAAAATGGAAAAGGACAGCTAACATTTCCTTTGCCTTTTTCCCTGGGTTGACTCTGCGCTTATATCGTAAGATGAAATGGTGGATAACGCTGCTGGTGCTTCAGTATGATTCAAAGCCCTTTTTCCAGGCACTATTGGTAGTCATCGTATACGTCACTGTCACAAATTTAGTTTAAAAAGTCAGTTGCACCTAAAAGGCAACCGGATATAGGATCGGACTCCAAAGAGGAATCTGAGTTGCAGATCAAGATTTAGAAGTTGTAGGGGCTTCCCTGGTGGCGCAGCGGTTAAGCGCTGCGCTGTGGAGCTGTCCAGCGAGGTCGACAGCAGGCTGGAAAGTTTCCCACACCATGTGGAAGACCTCTCCTACCTCGCCCGCTGCTCCTCTCAGCAGTGTGTTTCCCTCGATCTGCCTGTTCTGCTCCCCACTCTGTCTCTCGTGAACCCTTTCACCACCCCACGCCTCTGGCCTGTACCCCAGCTTATATGCATAAATAAATAAATCTTTTTTAAAAAAAAGATTTAGAAGTTGTCAGAATAAGTGGTGACTCAAGTCACCACGGGAGAGCAGGGTGAGTGCTGGAGACATGAAAATCCACATTTCGATGGTCAGAGAAGTAGCTGGCAGGAATGAGAAAGCTTGAGCAGAGAACCAGCTTACCGTGTCTGAGAAGTCAAGGAAATTTTGAGGACTAGGATCTGGCCCAAAGCATCAAAAGCTGCGTTGTCGTCAAAAATAAGAGCTGAAAACAGAGCCTCCCTGTTGGCTCAACGAGTTAAGTCTCAGCACTGTGAAGCTATCCCCAGCTATACGTGGTTTAGTATCCACTGTTGTGAAATTTAAATAAGATATGCATAAAGTATCTGACACTTGATGCTTAATGTGTGTAAGATGCCCTCCGTTTCCTCTCTACTCTCTCCTTCCTGGCTTTGTCATTTTTTTTTAAGATTCATTTATTTACGCATACAAGAGCTGGGGTGTAGGCCAGAGGTGTGGGGTGTGTGTGAGAGAGGATTCCGCAGAGACAGAGTGGGTAGCAGAACAGATAGATTGACTAAAATACACTGCTGAGGGAGCAGTGGGTGAGACAGGCGAGGTCTGCTGCGCCGTGTGGGTCAGCTACCTGGCCAGGATTGCACTCGTGTTGTAGTGGCTGCTGATAGCTTCATAGTGCTAAGACTTAATCCCTTGCACTACCAGGGAGTCCTTTTGTCATGTTTTTATATAATTATTCAGAGTTGATATTCCACCTGTCTCAAGAATTTTCAAAGTTAAAAATCCCAAAGTTGCTAGCCACTTTCCCTTATAATAACTGATTCATTGCATACGTACAACGTACAGTAGTCAGGCACTGCCAAAGACCTAAGCATTTAAATAATTTGCCTACAGTCACATAAGCAATAGCTTGGATTCAGGCCTAGATCTGTCTGGCTCTAAAGCCACATCTTCAGATCTAAAGACGTGGCAATGCTGTCCAATAGAAATATAATGTGAGCACATATATAACTAAAAATGTTCTAGTAGTCACATTAGAATAGTAATCAAAAAAAGTGAAATTCATTTTAATAATATATTTTATTAAACTTAAAATAACATTTCAACATGTAATTAATCAAAAGATTGAGATATTTCATATTATTTTTTTTGGTACTAAGTCTTCAAAATCCAGAGTGCATCTTATATTTGTAGAGTAGCTCAATTTAAAATAGCCACATTTCAAGTGGTTAATTGCCACATGTGCCACATGTCCAGTGTTGGCACACTGGCAGCACATCCCTAGAGGAAAGATAGTGTGTCCTCCAGTCTGTAATTCAAGGACTTATGTCCCTCTCCTCCAATTCTAGTGCTAACTAAATCTAGGAGACCAACCAAGTCATGTAATAATCCCTCTACCACCCTCTGTTCTCTACCAATCATTCTTTCAATAAAAACAGTATTTATTAAGTGCCTGCACCTTGTCAATTGGCATTCCAGGAACTGGGGATACTGAATAAAATAAAATTCCTGTTTTCATGGAGTTTTAGGTCTTAATGGGGAAAGAAAGATAAACATAAATTGTTAGATAGGTAGAATGTCACCTAGTGAAGGGTACTATGACAAAAAAAAATTTAAAAAACAGCAGAATAGAGTAGTAGTGGGCAAGGCAGATAGTGGATTGCATTTTAAATAGGTATTCAGGGAAGGCTTCGCAGATAAAGATTTGAGCAAAGACCAGAAGGAAGGCAGGCAGTGCATCCTGCAGTTCAGTGGAAAAGCAGAATTACAGGTGGAATGCATAATAATTACAAAAGCATTCAAATGGACATATCATTGACATGTTCAGGTGAGAGCAATGAGAAGAGTGTGGCTGGAGTTGAATGCATGGGGCAGGGCAGTAACAGATGGAGATGGTAGGAATCTGATCAGAGAGGCAACAAGTGCTGGGGCTGATCAAGTAGGCATAATAAAAACTTTGGCTTTTAGTCTGAATGGAGGTATGACGTGAACTGTTGAGGCTGATGGAAATAATTAAATTGAAAAACAATGTTTAAATGTTTTCCATATGTCTATGCATATGGAAAGCAAACAATAACTATCAGCTCATTTCTTGGGAAATACTAGTTTTTGTATCAGGAAGGCTAAGAGCCTAACATTGCATGTAACACCATGTAAAGCAGTGAGTGTTTGTGTCTCCTTAAAATTCATATGTTGAGACCCTATTCTCTGATATGACAGTATTGTGAGGGTGGCCTTTGGGAGGTAAGTAGGATTAGATGAAGTCATGAGGAGGTACCCTCAAGAATGGGGTTAGTCCTCTTTTAAGATCCTGCAGGTTTGCTTTGCTCCACTCTTCACCATGTGAAGAGACAAAAAGTCCCAATCTACAATCCAGAAGAGGGCTCTGACCATGCTGACACTGTAATCTTGTAGTTACAGTTTCCAGAACTGTGAGAGGTAAATTTCTGTTGTTTATAAGCAACCAACACATGGCATTTTGTTTTTGCAACCTGAGCTAACACACACACACACACACACACACACACACACACACACTAAACACATGATTTCTCTCTTCAAGACACTTATAATCCATCCAGGGAGAAGAGATGTGCACAAAATATATTCAGCAAGACAGAAGGCACTTGCTCGAATGAGCGTTACAGAATATTGTAATAATAACAATTACCATTTATTGGTTGTTTATAAATGAGGCACCATGCTGTTTCATAAACATCTTATTTATTTCTGCAAACTCCCTCTTAGAAAGTACTATTAGTATCCCTGATTTTTAAAAAGGAAGTTAATACTCAAAGAGGGGAAGTGAATTGCCCAAGGTTATATAGCTGGGTGATGGGAGAGGACAGAAGTGAGTCCTATTCCAAGCCCCAGGCCTCCCTTCCTTATCAGAGAAACCCATCCCTAAATGTCTAGGCTTGTCCAAGTTTTACAAGTTTTACCATATTGCTCACGATTTTCTGTTGATCCTTTTTTTTTTTTTAATGTAACCCTACTTAGAAATATCAGCTAAAATTTGAGTAAATATTATGATGACTCAAACCCATAATTCAGTGGGCTTTCTTTTCTGAAGTTATTGCCTATATAGGAAAGGAGAGGTGCAGCAATTAAAAAACCTCCTCCGATCTTAACAGCACTGAGAGTTTGTCACTCTGCCAAATATGAAACATTACGTAGACTAGGAGGCACATCCTAAGCCCTGGGGTATTTGCAGCTTTAATAAGTGTCAGAGTTCTATTCAATATCTGGTTCTTAGCCATTTTCTCTTTCTGTGCTACACACTCCCTAATACAAAGCTTCATCTACATCTATGAAAGTCTGACTCCAAAATCTCTATTTACAGCCTAGCTTTCTCCTCTGAAGTCTAACTGGGCACTGCCACTTGGGTATTCCAAAGACACTACATGCTCACTGTGTCTATATAGGAACTCATCTTTCCTCTCTTATACACATTGCTTTGTGTTTCCTAGCTCAGAAAAAGGTAGTTCTCATGGACACCAAAGGTAGAAATCTAGACATTTTTATCTCCCTGTCTGTCTTTTTGGTTTTGTTACAGGGTAACCCCGATATACAATGGGGTGCCTGACTGTGGGTTCTCACCCGTGCACTTAAAAAGGACTTATAATAAGATCAATTGCAGGCACTCACAGAAAGGTTAATAAAAGTTTTATTTACAAAAAGGAAAGGAAATAAAAAATGAATAACTCAGGGACAAAAGAGAAGAGAGAGAGATAAATCTGCAAATGTGTCCTACTAGATCCGAAGAGCTGGAAACCCCCAGTGGCACGCTGTAGTCCGGTGAGAAGCCAAGAGACCCCCAAGGTCCAGAAGTTTATATACCAAACCTGGCTGCCTTATTCCACCCCTCGGTTCCCAGTAATCCTCTCTTCGGGATTATGATGGAATTAAGGGATTAGTAGCCCTTAGTGTCTTGGATCTCTTTGGTTTGAGGTGGGGTCCATAAATCTATCTGTGTAGTTTGTTGCAGATGTCCTTTCCCCCCCCAACAATTAGTTACCAAACATTCTTTTGTATTTTTTAAATCTGTCTTTTCTCTCACAAGTATTTCTCAGCCAGAGCTGTATAAATGCTCCTAACAGGTCTTCTTTCTCCAGGTTTTTCTTTTCTAAACCTTTTCTTGACACTGCAGCCTGAGCACCCTTTTTAAATCTCACAGTTGTTCCATGATATGGTGAGCAACCTCCTCTAGGATCTGGGCCCTTCTTCAGACTCATTTTTTACCCTTCTTAGTCTTCAGATTCTATATCTTAATTCTATTTAACTCAATGTCCTTTTATACTTGGTATTTCCATTTTCTGGAATCTTCCCTCCCCCCTTCTTTATCTGACTCTTCAAGTAACTTTGGGCATGACCATTTCCAGGAGTCATTCTTTGATGGGCCCCAAGATGCATCAAGTGTCCTGCTTGCTTCCAAAACAGGTAGCATTTTCCTATAGAATCAAATCACATGGTATTGTCTCCTTAGTTCAATTCTGATTCCCACAACTTGCCTTTAAGCTTTATATATATATATATATATATATATATATATATATATATATATATATTCAGGTTTTTAAACTGAGTGTTTGTTTTTTAAAGGTTTTATTTATTTTTGTGTAGAAGAATTGGGATACGAGCCAGAGGAGTAATGGTGGGGGGCGGTGAGAGGGAAACTTAACCCCTAGGCCACCAGGGAGGCCCCCTATTAGCTCTTTTGAGGGGAAAGATGGAGTCGACAGCTAACAGAATGTCTAGAACACAATAGACTTTCAAGAAATGTCAATTTAAAAAATATATGAATGAATGGGAGGTGGTGTAAATTACAGGAGAGAAACTAGAGTTAGAAGTAGCAGTATATATAGTAATTAAAAGGGTGGGAGCTGAAGTCAGAGTCTTAGATTTGCATGCCAGCCTCCACTCCCTTGCAGGTTATTTAATATGTAGTTGCTTAACATCTATTTTCCCTGTTTGTAAAATTACAGTATTAATTGTACTTGCTTCATTGGACTACGGTGATCAAATTTTAAATTTTGGTATTTTGTACATTACAGATTTTTGGCATTAATTTTGTAAAATATTGCATTAAAATAGTATGTATCTTCGTTACAGTGTTTTTCCCTGTCCCTTAAATTTGGCACCAGGAGAGGTCACATTTGCCACACTCTCCTCCTCACTTTGTTCACACCGTATGTTTGACACTTAAGCAGCTGTCAATAAATATCTGAATTCACGTATCACCCTATATTTAACACTTAAATACAATATGCACAGTAAGACGAACAAATATTAGGTGTATTGCTGAGCTCCTTAATTTTTTTGAACATTATGCTAAACAGTAAAGGGTGTCTCTCCCTTTCACCTTTAGGTACCCAAAGAAATTTGTTTTATAACATTCTCCTTCTCTTTCTTCTGCAGCTCCCTTCCTCAAGCTCTGTTCTTTCCGTTAGTTAAAAGTGATTTCCTACACAGAAAAAACCTCCAGGTCGCCCTACTTGTATTGAAAATATTTTTCCTAGGGGATGGCCTATGACGTTAAGGCACTTGGCCACGCCCAGAGAAAGGCTCCAAAAGGAGCTGCCATCTTCCTGGACCGTAGCATCGCGCTTTGCGCATGCGCCACTATTTGCCCAGTAGCAAGAGAGCGATTTTGTGCCCTCTCGGCACCTTTACGTCGCGAAGCAGCGTTGTCGAGATTTGCGCGACATCGGCTTCTCACGGTCACTGTGAGGAGGCGGAAGCGTGGTTGCACTGCTAAGGGAATTTTAACTACGTTTGTGGCTCAAAAGCTCCTAGCTGGTCTGATTCCCGGCGTTTCGAGAAGAGGCCGGAGCGGGCGCGGAGGTGTTTCTTTAGTAAGTGGGCATGTGTCCTCTCTGTCGGCTTAGGAGGGCCTAAATCACCATCTTAAAACGCTTCTGCCTGACTCTCTTTAAAAGGCCTTTTCAGAGAGGCGGAACTCCTAGATTCTATCCTGGTCCAGGCTTTGCGACCGACTCGGTAGCTTTCCGGCAGGCGCCTCTCCGAGTCTCAATATCCGCATCTACAAATTGATAAATTGAAGGGTAGACCTTATGTCATCTTTCAGTTCTTCTGAATGTTCTTACATGTGCAGTTTGTCATCTGAGTGACAAAGTGTTGGGGGTTAAATGTCATTGGCCCAATTTATTAAGGGAGACATTGAGTCCCAGAGTGGCAGTTTTGACGAATTCTTCACGATCTCAGGAAACTATTAAAGGTTTCAGCCTTTGAAACGATGAGTTATGCTTTAACTCCATAACCAGGTCTCCTTTTATATTTCAGTATCATTTCCTTACAATGACTATATAGTAGCCACTCAAGTTTTGAATGGTTGGATGAATCTTAATGTCAAGCCCAATTACACAAGCAGACCTTGTATATTCCCACCTCTCTGACATAATAACAAGTTAACTCTTCACTAGGTGTATCCTGTGCTTTGCTTGATCTGAGTCCAGTTTTCTGGTCTTCAACCAAGTCAGACACCATGGAGGCACCTCCAGTCACTATGATGCCTGTCACTGGGGGCACTATTAACATGATGGAATACTTGCTACAGGGTAAGTAAACCGGAGAACTTGGATTACCTGGCTTCTGCTTTTCTATTAAGCTTCTGTGGAGATTAGAGACTTATACAGAGGTCTTCTGTATAGTTTCTAGTACCCAGTTTTTTAATTAAAAAAAAATCAGTTTTTTTAATTAAATCATGGTTACAAGGACATAATATTAAATTTACTTGAAACATTTTTAAGTGTTTAGTTGAGTAGTGTTGAGTTGGCAGTAAAACCTTCTGTGAAAAAGTTCACATATTGGGTCTGTGCTTTCCAAAACAGTACAGTAAACTGTTCTATTTTTATTTTAAGTTTTTTGCTAACTCTGTTACCCAGTGTGAAAGATGGGACTCAATAGTGCGTTTTTCTTTGTTCAGGAAGTGTTTTAGATCAAAGTTTGGAAAGCCTCACCCACCGCCTTCGTGGTTTGTGTGATAATATGGAACCTGAGACTTTCCTTGACCATGAGATGGTATTTCTTCTTAAGGGCCAGCAGGCCAGTCCATTTATTCTAAGGGCCCGGCGCTCTATGGATAGGGCAGGGGCACCCTGGCATCTTCGCTACCTGGGACAGCCAGAAATGGGAGACAAGAACCGCCATGCCCTGGTGCGAAACTGCGTGGACATTGCGACATCTGAGAATCTCACTGACTTCCTAATGGAAATGGGTTTCCGCATGGACCATGAGTTTCTTGCCAAGGGACACTTGTTCCGAAAGGGCATCATGAAGATTATGGTGTACAAGATCTTCCGCATTTTGGTGCCTGGAAACACAGACAGCATTGAGGCTTTGTCACTCTCCTACCTTGTGGAACTAAGTGTTGTTGCACCAGCTGGGCAGGACATGGTCTCTGATGACATGAGGAACTTTGCTGAGCAGCTGAAACCACTGGTTCACTTAGAGAAAATAGACCCCAAAAGGCTCATGTGACTAAGAAGTTCTGTCCATCCATAGGGCCTGTCCTCACCTGTTACAATGAAGAAGTCACTATAAATGCCCACATCACTACTGCCAGCTAGGCAGTCATCTTCCATCATGAAGGACAATGAGAACTTAGTTCTTTGTACTGTTTTCCTCTTAGGACAAATTCACTTTGTGACAGCCTTTCTAAATGGAAGGCTCAGGATAACAAGAAGTATCTGTCTAAATCCCTCTATGTTAAAAGAGAGGAAGCTGAAATAAATGAGCTTTTGGAAAGAAAAGTCTCATTCACCATTTATATCTATAGTTTGTAGAATAGAGGCTTTGAGCTTATATTGTGTGGGTATAAAGGCTATGAAAAGCATTGTGATCGATTCTTTTGTCCATTACCCTGCTTATTTGGAGTGGATTCTTTACTGGTTGAAGCAAAAAAAAAAAAAAAAAAAGACAGCAGGTAGTAGCTTAGTAGCTTTTAGTTTTAATTTTGGTGAGATAATAGTTTTTACCTTTCACAAAAGCATGTTTATTGTTGAAAACTTAAAAGCACAGACATTGAGAAAAATATTTGTAATCCTACTCAAAGAAAGGTGCTATTCCTATTTGGGTATGCGTCCTTCTAGTGTTTATTTTTGTAAATTTATGAGATACATTTGTTTCATTAAAAACTATGTACTGTTTTAGAACCTTTTTTTGTTTATTATTAATATCTTTGTAGGAAGTTAGGCTATAGTGTCCTATACGAAAAAAGAAAAAAACTTAACTGAATTACTATTATGTGCCAGTCCTACCATAAGTGCTTTAGGTATGTTAATTGCTTTAACCCTCACTATAGACCCATTTTATGGCCAGGAAAACTGAGGTGCAGAGAGATTAATTAGCTTTCTCTGGGCTATACAGCTACTAATTAGCAGAGCTGGTATTTAAATATCAACAATTATAATTGTATTTGTATTCTGTTATATGGGTTTTCCATAACTATTGATTCTCCTACTTTTGAATTTTGTTTGACCCCAATTTCTTGCTTTTATGAAGCTCATATGCTTTATAATTTAGTGCTTTTAATTACATCTTTTCTGACATTTATGATTATTCTTCTAAAGATTTATTTTTTTCTTATTTATGCATGCAAGAACTGGGTTGTAGGCCAGAGATGCAGGAGGTTAGAGAATTCACCAGAGACAGAGTGGGGAGCAGAGCAGGTAGATCCACTGAAATACACTGCTGAGGGGAGCAGCGGGCGAGACAGGAGAGGTCTACTGTACCTTGTGGGTCAGCTCCCTGGCCAGGGGTTGAACTTGTGCTGCAGTGGGCTCTTTGTGCCTCAGTTACTGGTGATAGCTTGCTAGTGCTGAGACTTTAACCCCTGTACCACCAGGGAGGCCCTATGATTATTCCTAAGAATAAATTCTAGGGAACGCCCAAGTCCAAGAGTATGTACTATCTTAAGACTTCTGTCATTCTTTGTCAGATGCCTTCCAGGAAAGTTCCAGTTTCTACTCCTACCAGCTGTTAATGAGGTTTCTACCACTATTGCCAAAACTGGGTGTAACCATGAAAATTTGTTTTTCCCATTTGATGACAGATGATGACTGGTCTTCTAAAAATATTCATCAGTGAGAATTAAGTTTTTTATTTTTATGGATAGAACTTGAGGGCATTATGCTAAGTGAAGTAAGTCAGATAAAGACATATATAATCTCACTTATATGTGGAATCTACAGATAACAAAAAACCAAGCTCATAGATGTAGAAGAACAGATTGGTATTTGCCAAAGGGTGGGGTGGGAGCTGAGTAATGTGGGTGAAGGGGATCAAAAGGATCAAACTTACAGTTATAAAATAAGTAAGTCTTTAAAAAAATAAAATAAGTCTTGGACTATGTAATGTATAACATAGTGACTAGTTAATACTGTAAGGCATATTAGAAATTTGCTATAAGGGTAGATCTTCAGGACCTTTCTGGTGGCCTAGAGGTTAAGTCTCAGTGTTATCACCACTATGGCCTTAGTTCGATCCCCGGCCAAGAAATTAACCCACATATGGTGCAGCAGACCTCTCCTGTCTCATCCGCTGCTTCCGTTAGCAGTTTATTTCAGTAAATCTGCTTGTTCGGGTCTGCACTCTGTCTGGTTAATCCTCTTACCCCCAGCACCTCTGGCCTACAGTTCTTTTTCACAGTTTTTTTTTTTTAAAGAGAGTAGATCTTCAAGGTTCTTATCACAAGGAGAAACATGTAGTTATGTATGGGGATGGATGTTAATTTGATTTCTAGTGTTGATCCTTCTCCAATATATACAAATTGAATTATTATGTTATACACCTGAAACTAATATATGTTAATTATACCTCAATTAAAAGAGTCTTTTTCTAAAAAAAATTTATTAGATATAATGTGAATTCCTTTTATTGATTGTTCATCTTTTTATTAATTTGTAATGAACTTTTATATAATTTCCCCATTTATCCTTTGACTTTGTTTTTACATTTTATTTTATTATTTTTTAAATATTTATTTATTTATGTATACAAGCTGGGTGTAGGCCAGAGGTGTGGGGGCTGGGATGAGAGGATTCACAAGAGACAAGAGCAGGGAGCAGAACAGGCAGATCTACTGAAGTACACTGCTGAGGGGAGCAGCCGGCTAGGCAGAAGTCTGCTGCGCCATGTGGGAAAACCCCTGGCCGGATATTGAATTCGTGCTGCAGTGGTCTGGATAGCTTCAAAGTGTTGCGTTTAACCTGTTGCGCCACCAGGGAGGCCCGATTAATGATTCTTTTTTCAAGTTAATAGTTCTTAGTGGGATAAATATCAATTGTTTTAATACTTGTAGAGTTTTTAATACACTGCAGATTTTGACTTGCTGAAAATTTCAAAATTTTTATTTTCTTCTGGGACCTCCACATAGATAGCTCCCCAGTTGAGCGTCATTGGACCAATCATAATTTTCTTTAGACCTCAGTTTGCAGCTCAAAAGATTATATGAATACTTTGTTAGGATGCTTTGGACTGCAAGCAACAGAAAATCTCTTCAAAGCTACCTTAAACGGTAAGGGTGGTATTATTCCACCTAAGAATAAGTTCTAAATAGGGTGGTTTCCACGTTGGTTAAGTGGTTATTTCTCTGGTTCTGGATTTCTTTTCTTGGTTTTCCCCTGCAAGTCTTCAAGATAACTTTTCCCCCCTTGCAGATTGCATAAATGAGTCAATCTTGTTCCTCTTTTCACAGACTATTGCATGATTCAGGTAAGTACCCTTTCTTGTAATATAGTCTTTCTCTTTATTCCTAAACTTGTCTCATTCCCTCTCTTCTATAGGCACCCATTCTGCTATGTTCCATGTGTATCTATAATGCATGACTTCTAAGATATGTAGAGTTAAATGAATATGTTCAATTCACATAAGTGAATATTCTGCTATAAACATTCCTGTTTTGTTTTAAATGAACACTGCTTTTGTGATATTTTCATGTTATTGTACTATATGTAAGCATAACTTCCTACTTGCATATGCTTTCATGTTAACAGGAATTTTAGCACTTAAATACTACTTATCTGTGGCAGGTGCTTAAATGTTTTAACTCATAGTTCTCACAACAACCCTAGGAGGTAGTTATTATCACTACCATTTTTTTTAAAGATTTATTTTGTGCATATAGGAACTGGGGTGTAGGCCAGAGGTGTGGGGTGGTGAGCAGATTCACCAGAGACAGAGTGGGGAGCAGAACAGGCAGTGGGGAGCTGTGGGTGAAGCAGAAGAGGTCTGCTGTGCCATGTGGGAAGCTCCCTGGTTGGGGATAGAACTCATGCTGCAGTGGCTGCGTATAGCTTCCAGTGCTGAGACTTAACCCATTGCGCCACACTGGAGGCCCCTATCACTACCATTTTATAGATGAGACTGAGGCACAGAGAAGGGCTACTCAGACTTTTCTACTTCCATTGTTTAAAGTCAGAACTAATAAGTGGTAGAGCTTGAATTCAACTCAGGCTTTCTAGTTCCAGCATCTCAGTACATAATCACCGTGCTGCCTCTTTTTCTCATTAAGTTACTTGATAATAGGGACATAGATTGCCTTTAACTGTCTCTTACCATAACAAATGCTAAAATAAGCAAATTTATAAATTAATGTGAATATTCCTCTGAGTCATATGATTATGGGCATGCTCAGTTTTGACAAATACTGTCAGATTCCTTTCCTAATGACTGGACTGTTCACATTCTTTCATCAGGGTACAGGAACTAATAGCCATATCCTCAGGAATCTTTGACATTATCCATTTTTCTAATTTTTGATAATTTGATGGATGTAAAGAAGTTCTTGGTTGTTTTGATTTGCATTTTTCTGATTATAATTTTGAGGCTTTTTTAAATGAGCCTTTTCATATGCCTTTTTAAAAAGATTTATTTATGCATACAGGGCCTCCCTGGTGGCGCAGCGGTTAAGCATTGCGCTGTGGAGCTGTGAGCAGTGTCAACGCAAGTTTGACACCCAGTGGGGTGATTCCCACATGGCGCGGCAGACCTCTCCTGCCTCGCCCGCTGCTCCCCTCAGCAGCGCATTTCGGTCGATCTGCCTGTTCTACTCCCCACTCTGTCTCTGGTGAACCCTCTCGCCGCCCCACGCCTCTGGCCTGTACCCCAGCTTGTATGCCTAAAAAAATAAATAAATAAGAATAAAGATTTATTTATGCATACAAAGGTTCGGGGAGTGTGGTGAGAGGATTCACCAGAGACAGTGGGAAGCAGAACAGGTAGATTGACTGAAGTACATTGCTGAAGGGAGCAGCAGGTGAAACAGGGGAGTCTGCTGCGCTATGTGGGAATGTCCCTGGCCAGGATCGAACTCCTGCTGCAGTGGTTCTGAATAGTTTAATAGGCTGATACTTACCCCTTGCACCACCAGGGAGCCCTCGTATGATTTTTTGTGTATGAAATTCCATAGGCTTCATAGGATGTATTTTCTGTTTGACTTCCTCCCTTGTTGATTTGTAGGATTTCTTGTATATTCTAGACATAAATCCTCTGTTTAAACACTGCAAATACCTCCTCTCAGTATCTATATCCTTTGTCTATTTTTTTCTGTTTTGACTTCCTGTCTTGTTGGTTTGTAGGAATTACATGTATACTCTAGACTTAATTCCTTGTTTGTTTTAAATACTGCAAATACCTTCTCCCATTCTGTTACCTTCCTGTTAACTTTGACTGTGACATCATTGGAGTCTTGTTGAGGAAATCTTTACCCCACATAACAAATTTTTCTATGTACGCATTTTTCTAATGTATGCATTTAGGTCTTTAGTCCATCTGGAGTATGTCTTTAACATAGTTTCAATTAAAAATTTGCTTTTTTTCTCTATATGGTGAATTAGTTTTCTGTCTCCATCTGAAAAATAATCTTTCCAGGGCTTTATAATCCCACTTTTTTTTAAAAAAAGATTTATTTATTTATACATATAAGTTCTGGTACAGGCCGGAGGCGTGGGGCGGCGAGAGGATTCACCAGAGACAGAGTGGGGAGCAGAACAGGCAGATCAGAAATACACTGCTGAGGGGAGCAGCGGGCAAGGCAGGAGAGGTCTGCTGCACCATGTGGGATTCTCCCCGGCTGGGCGTCGAACTCGCATCGTGCGCTGCCGACAGCTCCACAGTGCAGCGCTCAACCGCTGCGCCACCAGCGAGGCCCTATAATCCCACTTTTATCATCTATACAGTTCACATGTATAGACTTTATTTCTAAGCTCCCCACTTTATTCCACTGGTTTTCTTATTTCAGTGCCAGCAATAAACTTTTCTTTTCTTTTTTTTTTTTTTTAACTGTGGCTTTGTGGAAGAGGCAGTTCTACCAGTAGGGTACTATCTGTACTTTCATTTCCCCCGAAAACAGACATAACTTTCCCAGATCTTTATTCTTTCTTACTCATCGTAGTGTTTTATTTAGTTTTTAGGTTTTTTTGTTTTTTTTTTCATAGCTGAAAGGGCAGGTTTATTACAAAAAGAAAAGGAAAGGAGAATACACTTGCACAGATATGAGAGGGCAGGAAGAGCTGCTGCTGCTGCTGTTTTGCAAAGGGAAAGACTTGTGGAAAGAAACACCTGCACAGGGCCTCCCTTGTGGCGCAAGGGGTTAAGTCTCAGCTCTAAGAGGCTATCTGCAGCCATTGCAGCATGAGTTTGATCCCCAGCCAGGGAGCTTCCCACATGGCATAGCAGAGCTCTCCTGTCTTGCCTGCTGCTCCCCTCAGCAGTGTACTTCAGTAGATCTGCCTGTTCTGCTCCCCACTCTGTCTCTGGTGAATCTCACTACCCCACACCTCTGGCCTGCCCTAGTTCTTTTATGCATAAATAAATAAATTTTTCAAAAAAAAAGAAACACCTGCGCAGTCACAGGCGGCAGGAGAACTTCCTTACGGTAAATTTTAATTTCTCAACATCGGAAATTAGACTTGTGATTAGAATTTCATTGCATCCATATGGATTAATTTGAGGGAGGCCAGACATCTTTGCAAGGAACACTCCCTCCCAGAATTCAACATGGCAGGCTCCCTTTACCTTTCAGGTTTCTGCTAAAACGTCAGTGATGCTGTCACCCATCATCCTGATTTAAATAGCACACTCATCCCATCATTCTTTATTTTATTTAATCATTTTTCATCGCATTTATTATCATCACATTTTATTCTTCACCGCTTCTTTACCATAATGTAAGATTTATGAGGACAGGTGCTCTGTTTTGTTCTTGATTGTAGCCCTAGCACCCAAAACAATGCACATGTGGTCTATAACACTCTCAATATTTGCTAAATAAATAAAATAATTACCACTATTACACTATGGAGGTTATCCCAATTAGGACATTTATCTGGATCTTCTTATGTCCCTGATGGGGTTTAGATTTTTTCTTGATAAATATACTATTGCTTTTGGACCAATTACTGTAAGCCAGGAGTTGGCTGACTACACCTGTTTTTGTAAAATTTCATTGGAACGTTCCCATTCATTCATTTAGGTATTGTCTGTGGCTGCTTTTTACTCCTGTGACAGTTGAATAGCTGCAACAGAGGCCAAGTGGTCTTGCAAAGCAGAAACTATTTACTGTCTGGTCCTTTACAGAAAAGGTTTGCAGATCATTGCTATGGACTCTAAATTAGTTGCTATTGTTTATTGTTATACTTTTATTCCATTCCTTGTATAGAGGAACACTGTTGGTTTTTGTAAGATGTTTTTATTCTTGCAGACTTGATACATAACTTTTCTATAGTTCTGATCGTTTCCCTAATGACTGTGTTGTGTTTTCCATGTAGACTACCACATCGGTGATGGGCATGGGGAGCAGAAAGAGTCCAGGCTTCTTTTGCCTTTTTCTTCTCCATAAGAATTGACCAGACTCTCCAATACTTTAGGTGATGCTAGTGGTAATAACGAGTATCCACCCCTTATTCTTGATCTTAATGCTATTGCATCAAGTTTCTCTATTAAGTATTTTATTTTATCTTTTAAAGATTTATTTATTTATCCATAAAAGAACTGGGGTGTAGACCAGAGGTGTGGGGTGGTGAGAGGATTCACCAGAGATAGAGCAGGGAGCAGAACAGGCGGATTGACTGAAGTCCACTGCTGAGGGGGGCAGCAGGCGAGGCAGGAGAGGTCTGCGGTGCCATGTGGGAATCTCTCTGGCCAGGAATTGAACTCATGCTGCAGTGGCTGCCAATAGCTTCATAGGCTGAGACTCAAGCCATTGAGCTACCAGGGAGGCCCTCTATTAAGTATTTTAAAAATGTGATTATTTTTACCCTTTGGCTCATTAATTCAGTGAATTATACTGACATATTAACAAAGATGTTAGGCCATCCTTGTATTCCTGGAATAATTCCTGTGCATCCTCTTATTTTGTTAAGATATTTGTATTATGCCCTACCTTAATCCAGAGATCTGTACAGCATGACTACTCCCTTATTTTTCAACCTCACTGCTGGAACTACAAGCTAAGCACTGTGCTAGCTGCTAGGTTACAGCACTACCTAAGATACAGCCCTGTCTTTAATAGTTACCATCGTAATGTCAGAAACAGACATTTATAGTTTGTGTAGTCATAAATCCTATGTGAATAAAGGCCTCCTTCCCAAAATGAAGGAATTTTTATCACTAATCAACCAGGTCTTTTTCCTATTTCTTGGCTATAACTCAATACTCTTGCTTATGTGTTATCTTCCATAAAACCCTTTCACCTTTGCTCAACTTTGCCTCTGTGATTACTACATAACCAAAAAGCAAGATCAAACAATGGCAAGCATGAAGAGTGGGTAAGGGCTCAGACTTGAGAGACAAAGAGGTTCCAATTCTAACCATGCCACTTACTAGCTACGTGACCAGGCACAAATTGCATCACCTTCTACAGAATCAGTTTCCTCATCTGTTAGATTGAGAATAACAGTAATACATAAAGGATACAATCACCTAACCTGTGTGAAGGCTTTCAACACAGGGCCTGACAGGTTGCCAAAATTTTCCCTTTCTGTATTCTGCTATCATCCTGGACTACAAAAAAATCATAATCTCTTTTTCCTGATCTCTAGAGATTTGATGTCCACTAAATAGCATCACTCCTTTTATATTTCTTTTTTTTTTTAAATATTTATTTATGCATACAAGGCTGGGGTACAGGCCAGAGTCATGGGCTGCCCAGAGGGTTCACCAGAGACAGTGTGGGGAGCAGAACAGGCAGATCCACAGAAATAACCTGCTGAGGGGAGCAGCAGGTGAAGCAGGAGAGGTCTGCTGCACCATATAGGAATCTCCTTGGTTGGGCATCGAACTTACATCGCTACTGCTGACAGCTCCACAGCTCAGCGCTTAACCGCTGCACCACCAGGGAGGCCCCACTCCTTTTATATTTCCTCTGTATATCTTGGCTTTTAGTGTTACCAGTTAATAGCTGTCTAAGTTTGGGCGAGCTATTTAAACTTTCAGAATGTCTGCTTTCTCATCTAAAAAACAAGCATAATTACAGTACCTACATCATAGAATTATCATATGAATTAAATGATCAGAATACAAAAAGATCTAGCAGAGCTTTTGGCACATACATGCTTAACACTGATTAGCTATTTTCAATTTTAGTATTACAGCAATTCTGAGTGTCTCTTCAGGGGAGGAATTATGTCTTGTAATACAGCACATGCTATGCTTGAAGTCAACTCTGAACTTCACCATAAGTTTGTTCCTGGCTGAGTAAACCTCTCTAGGCCTTTGTTTTCTTATCTGTAAAAGGTTATAAAAGCACCCAGCTCTTAGAAGTAGTAGAAATAAAATGAGATAATCCACTCATTTTGGTATTTCTTTTTTTTTTTCAACAATGCTTGGCATAAATAATGATTTCTTGATCATTTTGGTGTGTCAGGTAATGTGCTACATGTTTTATTTAGCATTACTTTATTTCTGTGAACTCCATGACCCCTGTCTAGCTTAGTGTACTACTCATATAATAACCATTTAGATATTTATTGAATGAATACGTGAGTGAATTGGTGAATGCTGAGTTGTAGACCACAAGAATCTTGCCTGTGGAAGCTGGTGTGTACCAGGTTAACATTCCCCATTCCTCTGAGATGAGTTAAGGTGCAGGCCATGAGGTGCAGCCTCTGTGAAAGCAGAAGATTACAGAAAGGGGAAGCTTTTAGACCCTGGTTTTCTTACTCCAGAGAAATTGCTCATCTTTTGATGCTCTAATCTATTTCTCAGAACTTATAAAGTGAAATTTTAAAAGTTGCCATAGGCAAAAGTGTTCAAATTTATAAAATTCAAGGTCATGGAGAAAGGAACATCTTTCGGGAGGAAATAAAGAGCAATGCAAATGTTCTTGAAGGCAACTAGCCTAAGGAAATAGTTAAGAATATTGCACAAAAGGGACCTCCCTGGTGGCACAAGGGGTTAAGTCTCAGCACTATGAAGCTATTGGCAGCCACTGCAGCACAAGTTCGATCCCTGGCCAGGGAGCTGACCCACATGGCACAGCAGACCTTTCCTGTCTTGCCCACTGGCCCCCTCAGCAGTGTATTTCAGTCAATCTGCCTGTTCTGCTCCCCACTGTCTCTGGTGAATCCTCACGTCCCCCAAAGCCCCGCCCCCCACATACCTCGGGCCTACACCCCAGCTCTTGTATGCACAAATAAAAAACCTTTAATTAAAAAAAAGGCTATTGCACAAAGGTGTAGTCTGAGGTTGGTCATTTTAGTGATGTGTATTATAGCAGAAAGTGGAAATTCATAAAAGAGGTTGGAATAGTTAATTGATATGCAACCATTCAGTGAGATATCTTAATACCTAGGCCACCAGGGAGGCCCCCCCCATTCACTTTAAAAGAAGATCTCCCCTCATCTCAAAGAAGAGAGGTTCCCAGGCCCAGGATGCCCTCAGGCAGTGATAGGTTCTTAGCGTACAATGTAGACCCAACACTGAACTCTGCAGAGGACAGGATATGAATCATCATGCTGATGTTTTGTCAAGTTGACTATAATTGTTTCTGTGTTTTTCTTTGGAGGTGTGAATGTACAGTGATGAGATTAATTTTAAAAAAACATATCAGAAGATAGACATCTAAAGTGTTCCCTTCAAAGTACTTATTTTGAGAAATCACACACTTATTTACAAATCTTTGCCATTTTTTTTGCAATCAAATGCGCATATTGTTGTTTCTAGTGGCATTAGAGAAAACCTACTAGAAAGCAGTTTGGAAGTAAATATCTAGAGCCATAAAACCCCCTTGACTTTTAATCCAGCATTTCCATTTCTGTAATCCAGGCTGAGGAAATAAGCAAAAATATGGAAAAGGGTATGTATATCTAATAATAATAATAAAAACCTTGAAACAACCTAAGTGTTCAGCAAAAGAGAAGTGGTTAAATAAATTCTGGCACATGCATTTGGTGAAATAGCAGTCATTATGAAGTCTATGAAGTCCATGAAGACTCTACGCAACATGAAAATGTGCTTATAAGATTAATTAGATTACCAAATCATAAATTATTATGACCACTATTTAAAAAACTGTATTAAGGAAAGATAAAACAAAACACACTGAAATAATAGTGATTGCCTGAAAGAGGTAAGTTTGTGGGTCATTTTCTATTTTTACTCTAAACTTTGCTTTTATCTTTAAAACATTTACTTTAAAAGGATAAAATCTATGTTATTATGAAGACTATAGCAACATGAAAATATGCTTATAAGATTAATTAGGCCAGCCAATAATAAGAAAATTAAGTCTTCATTTTCCATCCCCTATTTATTCACCAACTTCTGACTTTTTTAATTTGAATTGATCTTTTAAGAAGATGAGGATGTTCAAAAGATGTGCCATAGACCTTGTAGGCTTTTCTGAGATGGTCTCCCCAAAATGTTTGAGGAATAGAAACACCCCTGGAATAAATGTCCTGCCTCCAAGGAACACAATGTTCCTTTGAATGTATAAGGTATATCCTGCTTTTTTTTGGTGAAGATTTATTTATGCATATAAGAGCTGGGGTGTAGGCCAGAGGTGGGGTAGTGAGAGGATTCACCAGAGACAGAGTGGGGAGCAGAACAGGCAGATCTACTGAAATACACTGCTGAGGGGAGCAGCAGGTGAGAAGGGAAAGGTCTGCTGCACCATGTGGGTCAGTTCCCTGACCAGGGATTGAACTCGTGCTGCAGTGGCTGCAGACAGCCTCATAGTGCTGAGACTTAACCCCTTGTGCCACTAGGGAGGCCCAGGTATATCCTGTCTTTAAGGAATCAGCATGAGATTGTTGTGAGCCCCAAATGGATCTTAAGTTGTGGTTTCCTGAACCTTACTAGCTTTGCCTGATGCGGTGACCTACAGGTAATCATCATTATTACCATTTTTTCAGCATTTGCTACGTTCTGGTGCTGTGCTAAAAAAACCTGCAAAATCTATCACATTTTAAGATCTTACAATAATCTTTTAAGACAGAAATTTTTATCCTTATCTTGCTGATACAGAGGCTGAGGCTCATGGAGAATCATGGCCAAAGTCACAACTGTGAGAGGCAGAACTGGATTTTTCACCTAGGTTATGTGACTCCAAACATGTCCTCTCAGACTTAACTGCTGTGCTGTACCTTCTGTTATTTGCATAAGTTTATACTGGTGAGGAGGAAGGGAAATGCTTCGTGGGGAACATAGCCTGATGTCTGTCTCTGACATTAATCGCACTGTCTTTATCTGAGTCATGGAGATGGAGCCCCTGCAGGTTAAAGCTGTGTTCCTGTTTTATTCCAAGTCTCAAGCAGAGTTACTTTGAGGCCCAGGTGACAAAGTGGGACCAGGTAGGGGAGAAGGGTCACTTCCACTCATTGAAACTCCAGTACGGATTGGACCCTCCTCTTTGTTACAATGCGGATTTTGAGGAATTTCTCTATTGCTTTGAAGTGGACACACATTGGCAAGAACATCGCAGTTGGTGACTCCGAGAGGCTCCCTGGGCTGTGACATTGGTGGCCAAAGTGGGAACAGGTGAAGATGATGGACATTCCTTGTCTGTATTTGGAGTCTTAGGAGATACCTCCAAGGACTCTAACATTTAATCAAGTAAGATTTGGCAGGTAGGAACAAGGAAATTATTCTCTGAGGCCTGAGGAAGCTCAGGCCTCATCAAGTGATAGTAATTTACAGATGTACTTGAATAATTTTGAGATGCATCCTGGAAGTATTTAAGCATAGAATGGCATGATATCTGAAATTTGCTTTAAAACAGTAAAAGGGGTTTGGGGTCTCCCTGGTGGCACAGGGGGTTAAGTCTCAGCACTATGAAGCTGTCCTCAGCCACTGCAGCATGAGTTCGATCCCCCCGCCAGGGAGATTCCCACATGGCGCAGCAGACCTCTCCTGTCTCGCCCACTGCTTCCCTCAGCAGTGGGTTTCAGTCAATCCACCTGTTCTGCTCCCCACTCCATCTCTGGTGAATCCGCTTACCCTCCCATATCTCTGGCCTACACCCCAGCTCTTTTATGCATAAATAAATAAATCTTAAAAACCACAGAAAAAAGGGTTTGGGCAGCACTTGCAAACCCTTGTGGACATGTGTCACCTGAAATGCACAGTCTCAAGGACCTCTAGTAAATGGCACTTGAAGAATGGGAATAAATAGTAATCCAATGAAGAGAATGTAGAAGTAACAGTAAACGGGGAAAGTGTTTCTAAAATAGAATTGGCCAAACCTGTTGATCATCAGAATCTTCCCAACGAACCCACTTAGAATCTTTCGAGTGTTATCCCAGGAACCCGTATTTTCCCCATATTAATCTCTCTAGGTAAATGTGAAGAACTTTAGTTTCGGAACCACTGATCCAGACAACTCTGATTATTAGAACTGCTAATTATTTTCAGGTGTTCAGAAATTTTGCTCTCATGATTGAGACCTCTCAATCATGAGAGCAAAATTAGACTCCTCTTCACTGCCTTCTAGGAGCTGGCAATCTTATTACAGAAGTAAGGCCAGATCTCCTGAGAGTTCAGGTTTGGAAGACGATCTTGAACGATGAGTTCAACATCAAAATTAAGAAGGACAAGTATATGGATGAATAAAAGTACAAGACAGCTGAGAGGACTGTGAATCCAACCCCTTTAGGTTGTACAAAGAAGGTAAGATTTGACCCCACAATACCCTTTTTAGGAGCTTATTCGGAAAAGTATTAATATTGGTACCTTTGCTGTATTATCCGCAATTACATATAAATAAAACTCTAGAAAGAAGCAAACAATTTATACAGTAAAACACCATGCAAGTATGAATGGTGTCACAGAAAAAATTTTTTTTTTTAAAAAGATTTCTTTATTTATGCATGCAAGCTGGGGTGCAGGCCAGAGCTGTGGGGGAAGGAAGGTGAGAGGATTCACCAGAGACAGAGCAGGGAGCAGAACAGGCAGATCGACTGAAATCCACTGCTGAGGGGAGCAGCGGTCAAGGTAGGAGAGGTCTGCTGCGCCATGTGGGAATCTCCCTGGCTGGGTATCGCTCTTGTGCTGCAGTGGCTCTGGATAGCTTCATAGTGCTGCGCTTAACCCCATTGTGCCACCAGGGAGGCCCCGTCACAGAAAATTTTAAATGCATGGAAAAAATTCACAGTATATAAAGTGAGAAGAAGAGGACATAAAACAATACACCTGATATGATCCCAGTTTTAAAACGTGTGTGTGTGTGTGTGTGTGTACTAGAGATTAAAAAAAAATTTCCATTTTGCTTTTCTGTATTTATGAAATGTTTGCACTAATGTGTCTCCCTACTTTTGCTATTAATGCATTTTTAGGATGGAATACATTTATCCCAAACATTTATTTTGTTATGAATAAAAATTGATTTGAGAACTGCCATCTTCTTATCACCAGAGTGACCAAAACAAAGGGAAGGTGGAGAAGCACGTGCTATGTATTCTCCAAGCCTTTTAGCAAGCATGGAGCTGTTCTCCTGGCCACATACTGTGAATCTACAAGAGCAGTGATACTGTGGACATCAGAAGGTGGGTACTGTTCACAAAAGAATGACCTGCAAATGTTACCATGGTAAACCTGGAAGGGTCTATAATGTTGCCCGCATGCAGTTGGCATTGTTACGAACAAACAAGTAAAGGGCCAGATTCCTGCCAGGAGAATTAATGTTTGTATTGGGCATATTAAACTCTCTAATATCTGAGACAGCTTCCTGAAAGGTGTGAAAGAAAATGACTAGGAAAAAAAGGAAGCAAAGAAAATGTTACTTGGATTCAACTAATGTGCCAGCCTGCTCTACTCACAGAAGCTCACTTTGGGATCGAGGGAAAGGAGACTGAGCTGCTGGAATCCACTCCCTATGAATTCCTAGCATGATAGGTGGGGGGGTGGGGAAGATCTCTGGACTATAAAAAATAAGTAAAAACTTAAATTTTGTTAAGAATGTATACACACACGTCTTTCTTTTTCCACTCTATTTCCTTATCATGTAACAAGGTGTATTAACTTTATATCAGTATTTAAGTATTATTAATTGCACATCATGATATTTAATTTGCAGGATTTTAGAAGAGTAAACATGACTCAAGGATTTTACCACCTCTCCAGAGGAAGGGATTAGTGTTTTTTCATTTGTATGCAGGATAATTGTATCTGTTTCCCTTTTTCAAACAGTATTATGGAAAGTTTCAAACACACTCAAAAGTAGAAGGATATGCATAACAACCCCCATCACCCAACTTCAAAAATTACCAATATTTGCCAATGTTCTGTCTCTCAGTCACCCCACACTTTTTACCTCTAGAGTATTTTAAAGCAATTTTCAAATATCATGTCATTCCAGGCTTAAATACTTTTAGGATACATCTCAAAATTATTCAGATTTAAAATATGACATTATTAACAAGTTTCTTAATATCACATAATACTCCATTATTAATCACAGTTCTCTGTCTCAAAAATATATTTTTTTCTACAAGACAATTAAAAAGGTATCTTATTGAATAGGAGAAAATATTTACACAATATGTACCAGGAATTACAATCCAAGATATATAAAAAATTTCATACAGGGGCCTCCCTGGTGGCGCAGTGGTTGAGCGCTGCGCTGTGGAGTTGTCGGCAGCAGCGATGCGAGTTCGACGCCCAGCCAGGGAGAATCCCACATGGTGCGGCAGACCTCTCCTGCCTCGCCCGCTGCTCCCCTCAGCAGTGTGTTTCTGATCTGCCTGTTCTGCTGCCCGCTCTGTCTCTGATGAGCCCTCTCGCCACCCCACGCCTCTGGCCTGTACCCCAGC